>CM054985.1:18169273-18298757 GCA_029030765.1 Salix suchowensis
ACCTATATAACAGGTTTCCATTTTGGTAGAGAAAGTTTTTTCAATTATCAATGTTATCCTTTCTCACATTTTGGATTTTGTGATTTAATCCTAATTGCAATCGATGATGAATGTAATTGCGGGCTCTCATTATTTGGCAAAATAATAAAACAAAATACAAAAACCATCAAATTCACATGGTTTTATTTGTCTTCTCACACATAATATGATCCAATTTTGGTAGTAAATTGATGGTGTGGTAATCCTTGCTGAATAATGCATGTTATGAGATTAAAAAAATTAAAACAAAACTTGATAGTTTATCTATTTGAATAAACTACAGCTCTCTCTTGGCTAGGATTAGGATTTTAAAAAAAATTACTAGAGTAATAATTATCTTGATTTTTAACAGCACGTTTGAAATCTATAAAATTGAATTAAACCAGGAATTTTTTAAAATTTTATGTTTGTAACTGTTTTTAAAGTTAATAATTAATATTAAATGAAATTCAATCTTTAAAAAGTGTATAAGAACAAATTAGAGCTAGGTTAATTTACCTGGTTTATAATTTTAAATCGAAAATATTTAATGTTAAAACTAGTTTTTTTTTAAATATCCATATTTGTTAGAGACATTTAAGAAAACAAGAAGAAATCCAGAGTTTTAACTTATTTATATATTAAATATTTTAATTCAAAAGATTCAAGCACTTAAAGAAGAAGAAGAACATGAAAAATTGTAGGAGGACTCATTAAATTGTTATTCTTGTAACTTATTTGGTCCTTTATTTTAAAATGGAGTGTGAGTTTAGTACCAGACAAGTGGTAATAAAAGAGTGAAGTAGCGGGCAGGAAGGAATGAGCTACCGCGGCTCTTGAAGGTCAAGCCGCGTCGCTCGGCGTCCTTTTTTTAACGCGCCATCTCACTGCCCAACCCCTTCCTTGTATTTTTTTATTATCTATTTTTTTGCTTTTATTTGTTTTTTTATATTTTTTCTCTGTAAAATATTAAAGCCTTTTTATATTTAATCGAATTAATATAAAGCCTCGCTTTGGAGTAAATAAGCTTTACATCACAATTTATATCCTTATATTACCAAAAGAATATTAATTTTAGTACACGTTTATTTTACATGGCATAACGAGATGTTGTTGTCTAAATTAGATTTAAATTAACATTGATATTAACTCGTACAAATCTGATATGTAAATTGACTGGAAATTCTCAATTTAATTATAATTTTAAATAAAAAAAATAGATGTGCAAAACAATAAATCCAATAAAAACACTCGAAAAATTGAATTTTGACGGGGTTGGAGCCGAATCAACCCGACAGGTATGGTTCGAGTACAAAGGTGATGCAGATCTATCAATCATTATTGTATGATCGGCATGGAACACAGCTTTTTTCACTCGGTTTTTTGATTCTCTTTAATCATTACGAGCCAGAACCAGAGAGGTAGCAGGGTAGTGTTTTGTAGCTAGCCTCTGACATATTTTATTATACGCACATGATTCACTGTGGCATGCCCCATGCAGATTCCATTGCCAGCGAATTGCTGCAACGCACGTGGACATGAAGACGGTGGTCATTGGGCCACGAATGGTGAAAGCGTGTGGGTCCATTCTTTTTCGGCTAGAACAATATCTTTATTACATTTTATTGCCTCTTTAATCTTTATGAACGTTAGCAATATTCGAATCCTTATCTCAATTATATTTCGGGAAATTAAGTCCTCATGGTTTCATATCTTTATGCTGTTCGTGTTTTTATGTGGGTGTGTGTTTTTATACCGAAATAGCAAATAAACCGTTTTTTTTTCTTATTTTACTGGGTTTATATATATATATATATATATATATATATATATATATATATATATATATATATATATATATATGTTGAGCATAATTGTTCGTCTCTTTTTATTGAGCATGATTTAGAGAGTATTTAAAAGTGGTTTTGAAAAAAATTATATTTTTTTTATTTTTTTTACTTTAATTTTTTTTGTTTGTTTTTTTATCATTTTAATGTGTTGGATTTAAAAATATTTTTTAATAATAAAATAAATTATTATTTTAATTTATTTCTTAACGAAAAACATTTTTGAAAAAATAATTTCAACCACACTCACAATTTCAATCACTAAGTTGTTCAATTCGATCATCATGGTTTAGTGATATTAAGGTAATATTTGAGAATTGATTTTTGAAATGTTTATTTTGCTTAAAAATATATTAAAATATTTTATATCTTTTAACATTAACACGGCAAAACAATCCAAAACCATTGAAAATTAATTTAAATAAAAAAAATCAAAAATCTTCTAAAAGTATTTTTAAACACAAAAACGAATACAAATAGATATAGATTTTTTTTGAATTATTTTTTATATTTGCAAACACCAAAAAAACTTAAAATAAAAAAATTGTTTAACTGTTTTTGAATATCACTTCTTAAGCAGAATTCCATACACCCTCTAAATTTATTGGTTAAAGAATTGTAAAAGCAAATCATATGCATTCTATAGGTTTGAATAAGATAGTAATTATTTAATCATTTTATTAAACTTTAATTGAAAAAATATATTTTAATATGTGAAAGTTAGTTTAAAATCATCGTAGTCGTTTAGAGCGAAGGAAAAAAAATAGTAGAGTGACTAGAGTTGATGTGGGTGTAGGCGAGTGTCTCGAGAAAAAATAATTTTTATTAATTGAAAAATTGAATGTGTAAGGGCCCATGAGCAAATACAATGTGATTGCATGTCCCAAAAAGGATAAATATGAAGTGCCGTGTCAGCGCATGGGAAGTGGAATTAGGTAACATCGGGATTGATGTGTCTCCTGGACATCATCCTCCGCATTCCTCGTTGTTCAAGTTCAACTATCAGGAGATCGTTTGTTTCTGTGTTCAATTCATTCTTATTTTTTTAAAAAACTATTTATTTAATTATTTTGAAATGCAAATACACATATATATTAAGGTTTTTTTTTTTTTGTATTTAGACATTCGACTATTTACTAATAAAGATAAGTCTCTTCTATTATGACCTATAAAAGGTAATAATTAATAAAAAAAAATCTAATTTTATTGAAGAAAATCACTGAATAGTTTATTATTAAATAGAGCTGCTTGTTATAAAGTTTATATTTCAAGATCACTTCGTACAAGATACAACGTGAAGTTGCTTTTAAAAATATATTTTTTTAGAAATATATCAAAATATTTTTTTTATTTTTAATAAATTATTTTTGATATTGACACATAAAAATAATATAAAAATACCAAAAACAGATAATTTAAAATAAAAAATAATATTTTTTCAAAAACACTTTTAAAACAAAAACTAAACAGTGTCATGCTTGTCCAAACTTTTATTTTTATGTTCTTCAAAACACCATAGCAAAAACAAGAAAATACATGCTTTTGTCATTTACTGCATTTTTTTTGCTTTTAATGGTGAGATCTACTATTAATACTTACATAGATATATTGATTTTTAAAGAGCAGCAGTTGTTTTTTTAAAAGTATTTTATCACTCATAAATGCTTCAAAAAATATTTTATATATTTTTTTTAAAATATAAATATTTTAACATTATCATATCAAAATAATCTAAAAATATCAAAAAAAATTAACTTGAAGCAAAAAATAAAAATAAAATATTTTTCAAAATTATTTTTAATACGCAAAAATAAATGGACTCTTATTTGATATCATGGTAATGATTATTTCTTAAATTACTTCTCATTTGAAAATACCTTGAAATAAACATGAGGAAACATGGAAAATGAAAATCATTTAAAAAAAAATAAAAACTAATTAACAGACAACAAGTAAATGAACTAGAAAATATGTTTATTATAGAAAAATAGTCATGTCGACGGACTAGCACCAAAAACAATTGACCCGTAGTTGAGGTGGTGAGATGGGGAAAAGTTTTGATCTTCGCTGGTCCCTAAATTTCACACAGCAGTAACCCAACCTGGCATCTTATCCACCGTATACAAATTCATGGACTCAGTTCATCCACGACTACCTACAGCTACAGGCATCGTATCGTCAAATCAATTGCTAATTGTCCTTTTTTTATTCAATTAAAAAACAGTTTAATTCTTTTTTCTTGTATTTGGTATTTCGATGAAAATGTATTTTAAGAGTATTTTTATTTTAAATATTAAAAAAATCTTGTCTTTTAATGTATGCATACCAGATGTTTCCACACGCATCAATTCCTTGATTATGACTAGTTAGTGTCTCGGAATAAAAAACTACTAGAAGAAGAAAATATATATGGTTAAATAAATAAAATTAATATAACGGAAATCATTTTAAAATGATGACAGATAATTGATGACATGACCACATCCCATTCCCCACATGCATGCTAAAGGTTTCACAGTCATTAGATATAAAACAATTTCATAATCGATCATCTTTTATGGGTAGAGCAGTTATACCAAGAAAATCACCACATTAAATTATTGGAAGATTTGAAAAATATTTATTTTTTTATACCTGGACAGCATATTCATTGATTATACCACGAACAAAAGCTATCAGTGTTACACTGCGTTAGCGGTTATTTTTAAAGTATATACATATATATATAATATTTTTATAAAGTTTTGTTTTTAACATTTGTATTTTAAATAAGTAAATTAAAATATTGATTTTAAACAAAATAATTTTAGAATTTGTAATGAGCTATTGTTTCATGGAGAACACGGACAAGTTTTTTTTATAAAATATGTAATGGAAATATATGAATTCACTCGTGACATATGTTGTTTTTTATAATATTTTTTATTATAAACTATATTTAAATAATATATATTTTTAAAAATTTATTTGAAGTATTAGAGCATCAAAATAGTATTAATTTAATGAAAAATTAATTAAAGCAAAAACGTAATTCTAATCACCTAATTAAATTTCCAAAAAAAAATGTGTATAAGTTAAGTTAATAAAGAAAATCAAATCAATCATAGTGAATGGCCCACAATGAGCCCTGTGTGCTGTCTGGACTTGGAAGAAGACAGGGGTGGAGACTTTCTAGATCGATAGAAATCAAAATTTTAAAAAACAAATTAAAAAACAATTGGCGCGAGAGGTGATGTAACACAGTGGCGTGGCATGACGAAATGGGTGACGTGTACTTTTTTTTTAAATAATGATCTTGCTTTAAAAAAAATAAAAAGAAAGAGAGATAAATTTAGAGTCTAAATTATGACTTGATATTTTTCTTTTGTCCGAACAAGTTGACTGGTTGTTGATTCTACAAGTTAACAATTTAACCTGAGTTAAAATCAAAATTAAAATTAAAATTAAAACTAATATTAAAAGCATATAATTTACTGAAAAATTAAAACCATGCCAGCTTTACACTAGTTAAATGTAATATATAATTGATTTGATTAATATTATTTAAAAAAAAATTCTCTGATAATTCACATGTTAACTTATTAACCCAGTAATTTATATTTCTTTATGGATTTGTTCTCGATGGGGTCTCGCAACTATATATTTTGTCGTTTCCAAATTTTAAATGATAAATTTTTTCTGGGTTTTTTCTTGTTGCATTCGCCGAAAGCTTTTGGGTCTATTCCCTCAAATCAGACTGTCCCTTGCTTCCCAACTCTTTAACTTCTCTTGTCAACCTCGCGTTGGCCTGGGATTTTTAAAAACTTCTGTTATAACGGCGTTGATGAGAGTTTTTAGCAAGAAAAAAAAAACATTATATTATTTCTTTTTTCTGTGCATTTGGTGAAAAATGGTGGACTTAAAAGAAAATCTTATTCATTTTCAATTATAATTCAAGACAATTGTATAATTTAAGGATTGCGATAAAGATATTTTGAGACTAAATTTGGTTATCCACAATTAAAATTATAGATCCATGAGATTTTTTTTTAATTTTATATATGTGTGTGTGTATTTAAAATGAAATGCAAGATGATATTATAAATACAAAATAAAACATTTTCATTTCTTTTTGAAATGAAAATTTTTAAACTTGATGAATGAAGTCGCTGACCGACAAATTTCACAGATCGATGAAATTGATGGTGAGGTTTTAGAAAATAAGAGCAAAAGCTACAAGTAATTAGTGTTTATAAGGAACCTTCCATAAACCACCATAATTAACACTCGACAAATTTCACAAATCGATGAAATGGATGGCGAATCTAGGGCATGAAATCATTCAACTGTGATGATTTCATCTTTATATGTAAATAAGAGACACAATAGTCAAGGGTAGAGTCTCGCATGCAATGATGTTCTTGGACTTGATCCTGCCCGTTTGGAATTTTCCATTTACTATCTCACTAACCCACAGCATTTAATAAATTAGGTCGAAGGGAAGAAGTGGGGATCTAGCTAGTGGGATACTTGGGAATTTGTTTCACTAAATTTAGCTAGCTAAGCACCTCTTAAAAAGTGTGAGCAAATCACATTTTAGATAGGTTCGTGCCCTTTGCCTCTAAATTCATTCTCTACATATTCCATGTGTAGCAATAATTACCTTACATGTTTCCATGAAAGCATAGCACCACTTGTTTGGAGTTTATAATCATGTTTGTATGGTAACTTCTTTTTAGATGTGAGAAAATTTTATCTTTTAAAAAGCGTAATTTGTAGGCTAGGATAAGTGAGTAAAGCCCGGTTGTTCCAGATACCTATAAAAAGTGCACGTTCTAACTCGAACTCGAGACTTGTTGTGCAGATCGTAGATTTTCTGTCATCACACCATGTTTTCTAGGGATATCGTTGCTATAAAAACTAGCTAGGTCTAACAAGAAGCTCGCAACTGTAATTTAATCTCGATTGAGCTTCAAGCAAAATTAAAAAAGATATCGAGTAAGAAAAACTTAGTTGACATGATAAAACTATGTTAAAAAATAGTCGAATCAACACTGAAGATTGTTTTTTAAAAATAAAATAAGATAACATCATTTTAATAAAACACAATTCATTAAGATATTTGACCGGATTTGATCTAGTGAATCATACTCTTTCCATGTCAAATATATACCTGATTATTTGGGATAACTATGATATATATATATACAAAGACAGCATAACAAGTTCAAATTCTATAGTTTATTTAAAAGAATGAAACACGAGAAAAATCAAGCGGTCGTATTAAATCATATATGGATCAATTCAACAACTAATTAACTAGCCAGCTAGCAAGCAATGGGCGATCAACAGAGCACGATCCTACTTATCTTATGCAAACAAAATCTTCGTGGGTCATGCATTGACTTCAAAAATACGTAATAGCATAAAAAATGAAAAAAGATGGAGAGTAAACCATGGCCACCACGTCACGAACACTATTTGCATGGAGACTTTTATCAGGGAAACCTTCCTCGGGTAGGCTTCCCCTAGTGAGACACGACAATCGTGCCACGTGTAAAATTGCTGGACTTGTTCTTTGTTTTCATCTGCAGCACCATGTCAATCTTGATGTGGATCGCCATCTCTCGTCAATTATCAATGGTGTTGGGTGTGCTTTAACTTGGGATGGCAAGCTCCCACCAAACATTGTTTGGCTTAATCTGAAGGCACACATCAACTCTTGTAAGATTGTGTTTGGTCGTGAAATTAGGTGATGAACACGGAAGGATAATTATGGGTTATTAATTGGAGAGGAAGGAAGGAAGGAGATTAGATTTCCTTCGTTTGATTGGATTACGTGAAGAAATGTACAAAGGCATTGTACTGTTTGGCTAGCCAAACATTTGTTTTCTATGGCTGACAAAAAAAAAAGTTATCCATGTTACCCTCGATAGCTAAATAGCTAATTTAATCTAACAATTTTTTTTTTTTAATTTCCACTCTTCTGTTTTTTATTTCAAATCCCTATGTTTATGATAACCTCTCAGCATAATTGATTAATGAATTAAGTCACAACGAAAATTTCTCACTATTCACTTAAGAACTTGGGGAGAAGAGTTTTAAAAGTGGGTTAGCGGCAATACCACATTGCCTAAACAATAATATCATGTTACTTTAAGGATGGTGTTGGAAAAATTAAAAATGCAAGAGTGAAGATGAAACATTTTGAAATTGTAAGCGTAAAAATGAAGTTTAACTTTTTAACTAGGTTGTGAGAAAGATGTTAATTGATCAAGACATTTTCGTATTACTAACTAGGTTTAAAACATTGCTAAATGCATAGATGCATGAATACAAATAAAAAAATTAAATATTGACCAAAAAGGATTGAAAAAACAAAAAGAATTAATATCAAATAAAACACTAAAAGAGTAAAGCCCGAAAATGAAAAATACAATGTATATTTAATTCCAATCGAAAAATAAAACTCTAACAAATCAAAACTCTAAGACTGGAAAAATTAAAGGGATTAAAATAAACCAAAATAATAACAAAAATGAAAAGTAGCATAAATGATCAATTCCAACTGGATGAAAAAATTGAAACAAATTAAAATTTGCATATCAAAAAAACTTAAAGGAATAAAAAAAATAAACCAAAAACCAAAAGAATAAAAGCTGAAAAGAAAAACAACATATATGATCAACTTCAATTGAAAGACACGATTGAAAAATATCAAAACTTATATAGAAGAAATTAGAAAAAAAAACAAAATAAAAATTTCAGGGTCTAAAATAAAACATCCATAAGCATAGATTTTGCCGCTGGAGGAGAGAAAAAAGGGAAAAAAAAAGAAAAACAGACCATGCGAGAAAATGATATGCTCATCACTAGGAGGAAGAGAGCATGGGGGCACATCCAGAGACATGGTGATTGGACATTTTCAACAGCCGCTTGAAAAGTGAAAGACTCGTCCATAAGACACGTCTACATTTGCCTCTAAAGGAATTAAAGTTGGAAATTACCTAAACACCATTGTGCACAACAATAACAACAACAAAAATAGAGCATGAAGTACCATTATGCCCCTAGCGCCAAACCTCTATTTTTGCCATTTCTAAAGGTATTCCAATAGCTTTATTGTGCACAAAACATGAAAATCTAAAATACCCTCACCAACAGCCCCCTGTTCTTGTCCTACTCGAGGTGCGAAGATGTTATTTTACTATTCAATATAAGATAAAAAATCAAAAATACTCCTAACCAGTGTTTGTCTTTTTGTCAGCATATAGAGGTTAATAAGTAGTTTCACTGTGCAAATAAAAACAGAAAAGACAAAAACAACTCCAAGTAATCTTCTAATGACACACGGGTCCCTATAAATGTACAAAATTCTTCCAACTTCAAGGGTTAAATTTTATGAATAGAGGAGCAAAATAGTAATTTTATTATTGAATTTCATAATAATTTGTATCTACGGATACAATGAAACATCGATGCTATATCTAGAAACCTTATCTATATAAGTAAAAACCTCGTCATCCAATGAACTTTTTGCAGCCACATCTTATTGTGAAAAAGAAACCTCACGTCCTGCTCACTATCTTTGTGGAGGCAACGTCGCTTGGTGGCTATTCGACAGAAAGCTTCATTTACATAGTCAATAAACAATTAAACGATGCGTTCCTTCGATACTATAAGATAAATAATTATATTCTAGAACAAGTTATCGCATTATTCTTTTCGTTCTTAATTAACTTTTCAATATTTTAGAATCAAAATTCATTCCCATTACTTCCCACCTGTTTTACATAATGTTAATTTGATTTATTTTCATGCATACTATATTTCTATAAATTTATATATGATAATTAATAATTATTAACAACAACAACAACAACTTGAAGTTTAGTGAGATAGTGAAGATCAGCAGCAGATCATTGCTGAAGGACGAATAATTAAAATCATAGTTAATGCATTTGGCATGACTAGAAACTTTGAATCTACCTGGTCATGGCCGGAACCCTAATTACTCCCCAACAAATCCTGATGAGCCACAGGAAAACAAAGGGAGACCCACAAATGTCCTTGAAAAGGCCTTCCATGGACGATACCTAGTCTGCATGTGACCATCACGCTCATAATATTATTGCTTTCATGGAAATTTACATTGCTGGTTCCATTTTCTTGTTGATCCATCGCTTTTAATGGCTATATCACAATTAATTTGAGTGGACTGCTACTTGGTACTGAAATTTCAAGGAAATGATAGGCTTCACCTAACAATTAATCCGAAAAAGAAAGAATGTGACTTGATTATGTTTTTTGATCGAGTTATTTATCCCGTAAAATTTGACTGATCTTCGTATGTTTTTGTAACTTGATTAACCGGATAAAATCTAGTCGGATCAGTCGAGACGTATGCAAGCTGATTCAGACAACAATGTTAATAAAAAAAAATCTAGTCGGATCGACATCGGATTTTTATTTTTTACAAAAACACAATACAATGTTGTTTTGATAAAAACGATTAACTTAAAATTAAATACTTCAGTTAGTCTTATTCCTTATGCAAAACACTTGCTCATTTTATTCAAGTAACCTGTCGACATCTTGAGCATCATATAAAATGTTGATGATTCAAAAACTTGCCGCAACCATATTGCTTTCCCTTGATAAGTTTATATATATATATATATATCTTTTAACTCTAGCCAATCCCAAAAACAAAGTATTATTTATTTTGTTGGGATAAAAAGCAAGGGCAAAAGGGATGATGAAAACGATGTCCAACTTATTTGCTAGGTGGACTGGACATGGATGAACCAATGGATACCTTAAGCGTTTAGCTCAAGAAAAGGATAAAGGCAGAGAGAAGCGTAGAAAAGCAAAACACAGCTCTCTCTCTATCTGAATGGCTCTCCTTCTTTCCTTTTTAATTTCTTGTGAAAATTAAATGGAATCTTCTTGTCTTCTCTTTAGGGCACAGAGGCTCAAGATTTATTATAGATCATACCTTGAAAATTACTTTTTTTTTAATTCCAGAAAATATGAATAAGATTAAGTGTACGAGTAGCTTCCAAAGATATACACAGATAAATTTAAATCACGGCTTCTTATCTCCAATCAACAAGGGGAAAATGTTGATTCACAGATAAATTATTTTTGAATATAATGATATTTGTGGATTAGTTTGAATATTCACATTTTAAGTCTGTTTTGATATTATTTTTTAATATGGTTTTTTTAGATTAAAAAAAAATAGAACTCATTAAGTGTCTATTTGAGAATGTAGTTAAAGTTGCTTTTGAAATTGTTTTTCGTTCAGAAATAAATCAAATGATATTTTTTTTATTTTTGAAATTTGTTTTTTTTATATTAACACATGAAAATGATCTAAAAACACTTGAAAACTTTAATTTAACATAAATAAAAAATAAAAATAAAAATTCAATTTTATTAGAAACACTTTGTAAAACATAGTGTATAGTGTAAAGAGAGGCTAAATCAAAAAAGAAAAAAAAGAAGTGATCTATTGTGTGGGCCTCGTTCAACATATATGGGCTAAATGTTAGCGTGCATCGTTTCATCCATCTGTTTTAAGGGTATGGGCCCTGGAGGTCACTATACATTTTAATTGGGCTATTAAAGGGCTGGGCCGAAACTATCTTAAAGTGGTAATGTAAGGTTTGGTTTGGTTACCCATTTAACCCTTTAAGAAATTGCTGTCGTCTATCTTCGTTTTCCTTTTCTATTTAAAGCATTTATGTGCGGCGGCTTCTGTTTTTAATTATGTTTGAAAAACATATTTTATTTTAAAGAATATTAAGTTAATATATTTTAATTTTTTATTACTAGTTTTGATATACTGGTATAAAAATAAAATAAAAAATATTATAATGTATTTTTAAATAAAAAATATTTTTAAAAAAGCTACCAAATAAATAACCTCCGTAGTTGCAATAATCTAGCTTGAACATGTATGATATTTTGTCCAAAACGTTGTTTGTCAATATTATTTTTTGAATTATTTTAATACAATAATATCATAAATAAATTTTAAAAAATAAAAAAAATATTATTTTATAACAAAACATTTCAAGAACATAACCACCACTACAACAACAACGAACACTCTAATTAGCCTAAGAATAAAAAATTTTAAGCTACCCAAAAACTAACTTCTTCCCTTATTTGCAAATCATTCTCTAGATATTTGGTTTCCAATATAATTAGAAGATTATTGTTGTTGTTGTTGTTGTTATTGTTGTCGCTGCTAATAATGTATTTTTCTTCTGCTTGAATAAGCATTGATTTTTTATTTAATTTTTGGAATCAACTTTGATTAATGTTAATAAAAATATTAATTATTGTATGTGTGTGTGTACATTCTTGTCTTGCGACAAAAACCAAACACTATGCACGCCTGTGGGGTCTTGGCCTAGCGGTTGAAGGAACTTGTTTCCTTCCTCTCGCACTGGGGTTCAAGTCCCACCATGCACGCCCTTGTCACTCCCGCGATGCCTTACATGCTCACCTGGGTTTGCAGGATGTTCAGTGAGTCTGGGGATTAGTTGTGGTGCGCGTAAGCTGACCCGGACACCCCGGTTATCAAAAAAAAAAAAAAAACCAAACACTACTTAATAGTCTAAATAGTAACACTAAAATCGAAATAAATGTTTAAAGAGTTCAAGAAAAGACAAATCTCCCAGAACTCGAAAAAAAAAACCCTTAAAAGGCTAAAGTTACGAGACTACACAAGGAGGAAGTTGCTAGGATAAACGAAATCAGCTATCAATTTTATCCTAGAATTTATACAGGGGAAAAAAATTTCATGAAAAAAAGTTTATAGAGGGTAATTAATTATAAATCAATAAGACTCTAGGCCCAAACCAGAAATTTGTGTGGGCTTTCTAAATTCTTGGGTTTGTATTTCTAATTTTAATTTCATACTTGTGATTATTCTTGGGTTCAATTTGTTATTTATTATTATTATTATTATAAATACAAATCCAATAGTAATAATAATAAAATTACGTCAACCAAAAAACAACAGATTGGTTAAAGGATTCTCAATTTCATAGGAGGAGGAAAAAAGAAGCGATGATGGGAGAAAATACAGCGCCTCAAGTGTTTTATAATTCATCATCAAGTTTATATAGCAATTCAACTGACATTGATACTGCAGCTCAAGATGCACTCTTGCGTGACCAAGTAAGGGTTTTCTGTTTTCTTTCATCCCTCTTCCTTGTTTCCCATCTTTTTATTTTGTAATTTTCATCTGGGCTTGCTTTATTTTTTCTGTTTTTGATAGGAAATTGAGACACAAAGAGTCATTCAAGGCCAAAGGTTGGTGCTTTATTGGTTTTGTGGTAGTTTAAAAAGCAAGCTAGAATGACAATGAACTGTGAATTGTGTGTGTTTCTGTGAGTGTTTTAGAGATGCAGAATGTGAAGGTGGAGCACTTTCTAAGGATAATACTGATCTTTTTCTGTGAAAGGAGAGACCCTAATGCTTTAAAGGTCTGAAGTTTGAATGTTTTGTGATTCAATGATTGTTTGAGGGTGTATTTTGAGGGATTGTTAATGGGCTGTGCATTTTGTTTTACCGCTGTGGATGTTATTGTAGGAACATTTATTGAAGATGGCTACAGAACATCGCTCGGAAATGGCTTTGAAGCGTGGAAAGCCTGCTGGTGCTGAAGAAGGTTGATAACGCATCACAATCTTTCTTTTTTATAGCATATTCTTGCATTTTTCTTTTGATTTTCCCCCTGTTTTTGAATATAGAGCTTTTGTTAGTGTGTGTATCCTTAGAGAATTTAGTCCTGGAATATTGCGAGACTAAATTTTCTGTCTGAAAGGAAGATGAAGACTGCTGATAAAGTGGAAGCTGGTAGTGTCATTAGTGAGAGTGTTGGACGATTGAGATGGCAATGGAAACTAAAAGGATTGTAGACCTATCAGTGAAAGTATCAGATAATGAGGAAAAAACTGGGAATACTTGTGCAAACATGTGCATGCAAAGAGGTTGATAAAAATCTCAAAGCTTTTGATGGCCACTGGAATAGCTCTTGCTGGTCTGAAGAAAACCTCAAATATTTTGACTTTAAAATAAACCATTTACCAATGCCCCAACCAATGGAAGTTAACGTGATTTTTGTTTGAAACAGCCGTTCAATTTTGAGCTGCTTCTTTTTCTAGCACATCATGTTGACAAAAAAGTGAATAACCTTGGATATTTTTTGTGCAGATGGTCTGATCCGTTTCTTTTCTGGCAGATCATGTAGAAATTGGGAATGGATACGGTGTACCAGGGGTGGGGGTGCATATTATCCTTCTTCAAGGCCCGGCCTCAATAGTGAGTCAGAACAGAAATCAGCTACAGGGGAACTCCCAGAGTTCCTGAAGCAGAAATTAAAAGCAAGGGGTGTCCTGAAGGATGATACAGTAAAAAGCCACCCATTGAGAACTGATAATGCAAGCGCTTTTTTGGTCTTTGAGCCTCTTGTTTCTTTCCTTTTTTGCTTCTTCCCATGGCCTTTTCCCTCTACTTGGGCAGCTTTCGTATAGAAGCCTCTTTGTGAGGATATCTTGCCTATATTTTTTTTTTGACGATTCAAGACCGTTTTACTTGGCTATTTTTAACATTTTAGAAATTCTGAAATTTCTCTTCATTTAAACCTATCTTTTGCATCCTAACTATGAATTTTTTTCCCGGATGTCTCCCTTTCAATCTATTATTATAGTCCTTAAACACTTACAATTTTGCATTGCAGAAGTTGGAGACCGGTTCAACTCAAGCTGTTAGAATCCAGAAGTTGCCTCCTGGATGGGTGTGTCTTGATTGCTATATATATGTTTTTGTGTTTTATTTATCTGTCATAAACTTCTCTGCGCCAATCTTTGTGCATGAGAATTGTGGCATTGGAAATGCCTACCAATTTATATCTGTTTTGCTTGTATTAGGGGAATTTTGGACTTTAGTTTTTGTAGTGCTTAATGCTCAGAGCAGAATCCTAGAGAGAGGATTTATATGCTTCGAGCACTTTTCTGTCGCATAAGATATAGTGGCAGTGTAGTGACCTTGAACTTCATAAAGGGTTAACAAATTTCATCTTTCTATGAGTATCCAAGTTTTGATGCCCTATTCTGCCTTATGCATTCTTGCCAGCACTTCTTTTATGCTGCTGCTGATTTCTATCTATGTTTAGGTGGAAGCTAAGGATCCTGCCAGTGGTGCTTCATATTATTACCATGGAAGCACCGGTAAGACCCAGTGGGAAAGGCCAACTGATATGCCTTCAACCGCATGGACTCCATCACCTTTACCTCATTTAGAAGATTGGGTGGAGACATTGGATGAAAATACAGGTATTCCATAAGAATCCAGCTATATATAAATGAAATGTGAGGCAAAAGAGTAAAGAGGGGCCAGGAGAGGGGAAATATATATAGTCACAGTTTCTAGTTCTTGAATACCATGCCTATAACCAGAGTTCTGCAAGTAGCTTTTTTTGGGGGCACTGATGGATTAAATCATGTATTTTCTAGTTTTTCTAAGTTCTAATGTTTAAGTTAAGGATGGTGACTGCTCGGTTATCAAGCAAAATAACATCTCCTGTTGGTTTGCATTGACATCTTGCTCCCACCCCTAGATTGTTCCGTGTTTTAATATTATACAATTTTATCTATATCACTTTGAGGTACATTTTTCCGTGCTTTATCATTTGTTTAGTAATTCTGTGTGTGGATAACCTTTGCAAAGTTTGGAACTGTGATAAATTTCCTCAAAACTTGTAGGGTTTCGCTGAAGAGTGATGGAGATCAGGAAAATAAATGAGCATTTATTTGTAGATGTTTTTCCCTTACCCTTTGTGCTCAAAGCCTTTTGTTTTCCATGTGCAGGTCATAAATATTACTACAATACAAAGACCCACATATCACAATGGGAGCATCCAAAATCATCACAGCTAGCCTCACAACACCGTCACATCTCATATTCTGGTAATGCTTCTACTGGGAACCAGGAAAATAGATCATCTGATCCAAAGAAATGCATCGAATGTAGTGGGTGGGGACTCGGCCTTGTGCAGACTTGGGGTTACTGCAATCATTGCACACGGTAAACCATCAGCAATTTATAAACTGGGTTCTCTTTTCCTTTTCCCTTATACTATTAGTATGCCACAAAAGATCTGCATAAGAACGTGTGGTGGTTGGAATTCAATTTCATTAAGCCGCGTATGCTGTGTTTAATTTTCTTGTTTTTCCCCATATATTCACATTTGAACTTTTTATGTTTCACTCTTCTTATGACAAACCTTCTGCTGAATTCGCAGTTGGTATTGGGAGATTTTTTAAAATGCCTAGCTCAAGACAAAACAAAACAAAAAGTCTTCAGCAAAGCACATTGAGACAATTCATTATTTATTTACATATTTTTGAAATGCTATTGGATTGCAGAGTTCTGAATCTACCGCAATGCCAGTACGTAATGTCCAGTTTGAATAACCACCAGCAGAATCTTGCAAATTCGAAGGGTGATCTTGGCACAAATGCTCCAAAACAGAGGTAATTGATCTTACTCAAATTACTTGGAGATCACATCTCACTTCGATGACTGGTTTTGTTGCTGAGTTAACTTTTTGAATGACCATGACCCTCATACAATTTAAACCCAAATTCTCATGCAATCAACCAAGAATTCTCTAAAAAGATTCATTTATGGTATAGCTGTAAAGAAGAGGTCATTTTGTTTGAGGAATCAGATTGGGGGTATATGACCCACAAAAGGGACTGTTGAACCAGGGGCTGTAGACTGTGGGCCATTGCTTGGTGCTATAGGAAAGTCTTGGACTTGCAATCACAAGAATGCTGGCTCTAGTCTTGAGAGCAGTCACTTAATGCAAAACTGTTTATGAGTAGGACTATCTCCTAATCTGACAACCAATGACGCCATTCCGGTCCTGACATTACCGACTAATGGTCTTCAGAACGAGTGGAAATCACCTGAGCTGCAGACTACAAGGCCATCTGAGCCCATGAATACTATATGACTATTTACTGATCTATCTCACTTTTGTTGGTTTTATTTAGGGTTAGCATTCTAAGCTACAACTCATACAAAGGGAGTTAACTTGCTGGTGGGGGCGGGTTAATTCATGCCTGACATGCTAGTGGTGAAGTGTCTAAGTGATGAAGTCCTGCATTAGGGAAAATTAACCATAGGAACTTATACATCTTTGTCTCCCAATCCATTAGTTTGACACTTTCAGTTTAACATCTAACCTGTTTTAGGAAAAATATAAACATATTGGAAGAATACGGAGACAAGTACAGCCTTTTACTGTTAATGATACGAGGAAAGAAATAGACCGTGTCACCTATTTTTATTGAGATTTAGAATAAAATCAGCTCTTCTGCTTGATGATTTCTTATAATTCAAACACAGCCTCATTGACAACAAAAGAGGGAAGATAAAGAAAGAGAATCAATAAAATTAAATGCACACAAGTTTATTTGCTTGCACGTGTAATTGATTTTCAATTGACAGGTCCAATTGGAAACCTCCTGTGGGAAAAGGAAATAGAAGAGAGAGCAGAAAGCGTGCCCACAATGATGATGATGAGTTGGACCCCATGGATCCAAGCTCTTATTCAGATGCTCCCCGTGGCGGCTGGTATGTCATGAATAGTTTATTTAATGCTTATCACTGATATCCTTATTGGACAGATTATTCTAGATATGTAAACAAGGATAAGTACTAGAATAGTCTATGAATCTCATCTCTCTCAATCCACAGGGTTGTGGGCCTCAAAGGAGTTCAGCCCCGTGCAGCTGATACTACTGCTACGGTATGCAAACTTTATTTTCATAGATGAACTTTTACTTTCCTTTCGTTGAGGTAGTTATTATGCTGCCACATATAGAGGTGATGCAGGCCATGCTGATTCTGGTCAATATGTGGCAATAAAGTGATTATGCCTTCCCCTTCACTTGTGACCTCCATTGTCCTTTTCAACTTTGTGATTGCATATTGCAAATTATTGTGCAAAATATCATATCACCCAGCATTTTGGCCAGCAATTACAGGCTGGTATTTTTTTCCAAGAACATTAAAAATGACTACTCATGTGCTGCTATCCCTCTCTCCAAATTCGCATATGGTTGCGTGCACAGAGATGAAAATATTCATGCTGTATCCGCTTTATATATGTACTGTACTCACATTTTGTCGGTTTTATGCTTGTGATTTTCAGGGTCCGCTATTTCAACAGCGACCGTACCCATCACCAGGAGCTGTCTTGCGAAAGAATGCTGAGGTCGCCTCACAAACCAAGAAATCCAGCTCTCCTTACACGCCTATATCCAAGAGAGGAGATGGTAGTGATGGTCTTGGAGATGCCGACTGAGGTTCCTTTGTAAAGGGAGTTGGATTTTGTCCTTTCTTCCGGCGCATTCATCCTTAATTTTATGTGTGGGGCAGCAGCACTGCATCTCCCCCCTGCATGGAAGAGTTCTCTTCTGCAACATTGCTGGAACCATAACAAATAGATGACCCTTCTAGCTCTAGAAGTAACTGGGACTTTCTGCAAGACATCTTCTTGTATTTGTGACCGGCTGATTGATAGTTTGATACCTCCTACTCACTTGACTTTTCTTCGACAAATATATCATTTGTTATGGTTATTTAAGCTTGTCTCCAGCACAAGCATCTCGATCTGGAAGTTTATATCGGGTGCAAAGGACGTCTGCACGGTTGAAACAAAAATGTAGAAAAAAGAGAAGGAATGTCTTCAGTTGTGACTCATGCCTGACTTTTACACAAGATTTTCTGGACTAGAACTAGCTCGAGCATCGATATCATCGATTTTGCAGCTTATTCTGATGTTAATTGTGGTTCAGGCAATGTTGCTAGTATTCTAGTGCTAGTCTTGTAATCTCTTACCTTGTACTTGTCTTATTAAATTCTCACATGTACGAGTAACGAATGATAGTCTCATAGTAGGCGCATAAAGACTGTATTCTACTTGTGTAGTCGGTGGCATGGTTGTCATGTGGTGTACGAGGTCTTATCAAAAAAATAAGTCCGAGTGATTGGGTTAATCTATGGTTACCAGGTCAATTTAGGTTAATATTTTTTTATCAAATAATTCTAGTTTTTAAAAAAATATTTGCTTGATGTTGACCTGACTATGTTTGGTGGAATGGATTCGGTTAACCAGAGGGGCTGGTTTATTATTAAATTTTGTTCAAACTAATAGGTTAGATTTTAGGGCATGGAATTTTCCAGATTAACTCGACAGCCGGGACGAGTTTATTCCAAGATAGTGGACAAAAACATTGATGCTAATTAGATCATGTTGTCTACTACAGCATCTTTTCCTCTACAATTATGATGACAAAAGTATAACCAAGACAAAGAGCCAAAAACAGTAGCCCCTGACCCACGCTAGAAAAGTAGAAATTACAAAATGTTAGGGCTAAATGACTATTATATATATAATATTTGTCTCCTTTTCCTTTGTCTTTTGCCTAGCTTCTGTCCATATTCCAGAAGGTGTTCATCATGGTGGACCCTAAATCACTAGCTTTCCTAGAACCCATGATCATGCGATTCTCTTGACAGTGGGAAGGAAGATTCAGAGATAATTTCCATTAGCTGGCCTCCAGAACAGAGATTAGATGACCAACAAATGAATTATGGCAATTCACATACCACCTTTTTGTCCTAGTAATGAATACTCACCAAGATAAATAGTTGCTCCATGCGTGGTGTAAAAGCAACTGAGCAATTCTCAATAAATAAATAATACAACTCACCAAGAATATGTTTTCTCGTGTTTGTTTTAAAAGGACAGGAATTAACTTTCATATTGTCTCGAAAAAGAAATATTTTATATTTTTATCATTGTCCTCTAACTAATTAGTCTTATATCTTTTCATGTTCTTGTTCTAAAAAAAATAATCAAACACAATTTAAGGATAAAATTCTAAGCACAAAACATTCTTTAAGAAAAATGCTATTTATAGTTTTCTATAAGACAAGAAAATAATGGATGGTGTAGGATTCAAAGAACATCATAATAGAGCACATAACAATTGTTTACACGCGCGCGCGCACTCTCTCTCACAGCCTATACTGATAACAAAAATCAACATCCACGATCATCAATTACTAAAGAAAAAAATTTAACCATTAGGTATTGTAGAAACCAATTGTGAATTTGTGATAGCTATAAAATATAAAACAAGAAAGAAGAAATGGTGATATTAAGGTCAATAAAACAGCAGTAAGCTACAAATTCCAATGGTGAAAACACCAGGAAAGAGATGATGGGAATTGAGAAGTGACACCTAAACAACAAAAATAAATAAAATTGGTGCTGTTACGCACCACGTGTATTTTAAGATAAACAACCCCCACTCCCCTTCCATTTTTCACCCTTGTGCACACTCCACTGTGGACTCTACCAGGTCTCTTCTCCCCCACTACTGTGCCTGTAAGATCCATAACTCCTGTTTAAGTAACTATAAAGTTTTGATCTTTTAACTGGCTCTTGCTTTCTTTTTATAAAAAACCTTTCAGCTCTTGATGTTACTTGATTGTGATCTTGAAATATTTGTTTCCTTATCTGGGTTTGGTCTGTTTTCTAAGATTATGATCTGTTTTTTTGGTAATGCTTTTGTGGGTTTAATGGAATTGGTTGTTATTGATGATCGACTTTAGGAAATGAAGTAAAGATGGAGTCTTTTTAATCTCCTGTTTGATCAAGGGATTGAGACTTATTTAAAGTGAGAAAGAAAAATTATTCAAGAAAGAGAACTTTTTTTCTGCCAATTCTGCTATGGTGGATATTTTATTATATATCTGGATCTGGGTACCTTTTTTTCTAGTAGATTTCATTGTATTTTTTAGATAATGAATTCATTGAATAATTAGCATTCATTTAATTTATTTATTTTGTTTGTGTGTGCGCGGACAAATAAGCAATTCACTGGCTTCTGATAGAGATTGACTTTCTGTGATGTTTGATTTTAGTTTCATAAGTGTATGCTCGGATAGGCTTGAGAAATTTCTTCATTGCTTATTGTTTGATGCGGTGGCTTGATATGTTTCTGTTACTAATCATGTTTACCTATTAATTTTCAAGGGCATGTTGAAGTGTGAAGTCATACTCTCGTTTTTTGTTGTGATTGTATTAATAAACGCATGCTTCCTAACCTTTTGATTGTGTTGCATGGCATGGTGAGGAGCTATTTAGAAAAGCTGGATAGTTTTTTTAGTAAACAATTGCCATGAGAAAAATGATTGAAACAGTGTTTGTTTTTTCGGTGGCACCGTGCTTTGAAAAAAATGATATTTTTTTGCTTCAAATGAATGTTTTTGGATTGTTTTGATATGCTGATGTTAAAAATGAATTTTTAAAAGTGAAAAAATGTTATTTTGATACATTTCTAAGGGAAAAGTATTTTGGAAAAAAAAAACTGTCACAATGTCAAACACTACCTATATAGGAGGCTGTGTCCATAGACGTGGGGATTCTTACTGTTTTTTGGGTGAGAGGACTTTCATGCAGTGATTGAATACTTTATCAGATTGCTTTGTTAATAATAAAGGTTTATATTTGATGTGGTGGCTGTCATTGTCAGTCAGTATGCTGTAGGGTCAAAGTTATAGCTTGAGGCTTGTTGGGGACGAGAGGTGTGTTTTGTGTTGTGAGCCTTTGCAGAGGGGGGAGAGTAGAGAAGCGGAAGGATGTCAAGCAGCAGAAATACCCACTGGTGTTACAGATGCAGGCGGCCAGTTCGACTGCGAGGGCGAGATGCAGCTTGCCCCTACTGCAGTGGAGGATTTGTCCAAGAACTTGGTGATATGCATCGCATCAGCCCGTTTGATTTTTTTGGAATGGAAAGTGATGATGATCGTGACAATAGGTTTGGGCTCATGGAAGCTTTCTCAGCCCTTATGGGGCAGCGAAGCCATAATCATGATATTAGATCTAGATCAGGTGCAATTCCTGAACGTAATCCAGGTTTTGGTCCTCTGTTGATCTTTGGTGGCCAAATTCCCTTTAGGTTGTCAGGAAATGGTGAGTTCGAAGCTCTCTTTTCTGGGTCTCCCGGTGTTGCCTTTGCAAGGGGTAATCTCGGTGATTACTTTGTAGGCCCTGGACTTGAAGAATTGTTTGAACAGCTTTCTGCTAATGATCAGCGAGGCCCTGCCCCAGCAACCAGGCCATCAATTGATGCAATGCCCACTGTTAAGATAACACAAAGGCATCTTCGCTCCGATTCACACTGTCCAGTCTGCAAAGATAAATTTGAGCTGGGATCTGAAGCAAGACAGATGCCATGTAATCATTTATATCACTCAGATTGTATAGTTCCATGGCTAGTCCAGCACAACTCTTGCCCTGTTTGTCGGCAGGAGCTACCACCACAAGGATCAAGCAGTGGACACAGTAATGAAAGCTCAAGCTCACGAAGCAGAAACAGCAGTTATAGTGGAAGGGAGAATAGTAGGGAAGGAAGACGCAATCCATTTTCCAAATCTGTGGCCTTTCCGTTCATCCAATTCGAGCTCTAACCATGACGAGACTCCTGGAAGCAGCTCACCAACCATGCATGAAAACAACCACCAGTTGGGGTATTCAGGATGGCCTTTTAACTAGGGATGCTAGTATGTTCTAAACACGGTATGTTTTCATTGTCAAAATGATCATGGTACCTCCATTTATAGTTGACCTAATATCTTGGAGTGAGTGGTTTGAGACCTTCAAGTTACGAGTGTGGATCTGTTTAAAAAGTAACTGAGGACCTTTTCGGGACTTGGTTGCAACTCTTACTGTAAATGACTTTTATCTTCGCTAAATCACTTGTGCTTATAGTACTATCTGTTTATAATTTTGGATTTGCCTGATGGTGGTATTGAATCTCCTTAGGTGGTTTGCGCAGATGCTCTTGTTCATTGTAGTCCTCCCTTGTTTCATTAAGTTGGCAATGGGAATGGGAGAAAACATATTTTTCTAATTCTGGGTGGAATCATCCACCCATATTAAGAGATCTTATCCACGAAAAATCTGCACAAAACTTGTTCTTTGAAGGGGTGGAAAAAACAGTGTAATTAAAACCTGGAAATTCAAGGTTCTTACAAGAATGGACAAGCGTAAATTTCATGCCAGTGGTTTAATGAAAAATGTTTTTAGTTGACTGTCAGAAGTGCCGTTTTTCAAGTTTCACACTTTTTTTCTTACATCTATAGAGATCCATCGATGGCAGGTATCATTGTGGAAATCAATTCGAATCAAAGGGCATTAATCAATGCAATATAAAGATGTAGTCATGCTGTGGATTTATTCACTCATTATGCTTCCTGTCTGCTTAATCTGCTGCTTGAAGGGCTATATTTCATCATGCATTATAAAGATGTAGTCAGGCTGTGGATTTGTTCACTCATTATGCTTCCTGTCTGCTGAATCTGCTGTTTGAAAGGCTATATAGCCCTGTGTTTGTCTTGAACACGCTGCGTTCTTCCCTATTTTCTTAGATTCCATCACTCCTACTGATCATCGCACTCCATTCTTAACAATTTTACACTGATTGACAATCCGTTTCAATTTAACCGCAACAGTATCTTATGCTTTATACTCAGTCAACTTCTGGTTGCTTTCAAGTAATCTGCTTCTTGATGGTAGCCAATTGTAATAGGATTTTGCCCTTTTTCTTCCCAGCAATCAAGTTTCAATTGTAAGGGACTTGTCATGGGACAAACCAGGTCCTTGGATTTTTTTCTTAAACATTAAATAATGATAAAATTACAAAAAAAAATAGAAATTAATTTGAAATGATCTCAATTTTTGTTAAGTGTCCTAAACAAATCATATGCATATATCTGCTAAGACTTGGCTTGATTCTTAAAAAAAGCAACCATGGTCGAATACGCAACCCCTCGCCAGATTTAAAATAAATTATTTTTTAAAATCACATGCAAAAGATTTGAAAACTGCAATAAAATTATTTATATAAATTCATATAACCTTATCAGGGCTTCCAAAGAAAATTTAAAACTTGTACCCTGTTTTTTTTATTTATAAAGAAAATTCTTTTAAACAAAAAAGTTTCTGATTTCAAAAAATTCTTTCTCCACTTGATTACTTGTGATAATACATAGTTATAGGTTTCGAGGTCAGTTGGTAATGCACCTGTTTAGGTTACTTTCGCCAAAATAATTTTTTCCTGGCCTGCAAGATTTTCCAGTGGCATTTGGTTGGCTACACCAGCAGCAGTTGTTGCACTTTGATGCAACATTACCAAACTATGGAAAGCTTTCACAAGCAAACCATGCACCATAGCTACATTAGTCTTTCTCACACAGAATTAAAAATGCAGATAACATGCGACAGATATTCAATCTATAAGCTCAGATCACCACATGTCAAGGAAGTTTGAGCTGGGTGGGAGTTGGAATCAATCCAGTAGAATTAAACATTGTATGGCCAGAACAACTCAGTTTGTTAATTCCATGATGGCAGTAACGATATCACCATCCGCTGCCTTGAGAGCTTTCACGGCCTTTGATCTGGAAACCCCGGCTTGCATCATCACCAACTCAATGTCCTTGGGCTCCACACCAGTCTCGTCTACATCTTCATCATCTTGAGCCGTGGACGATGACTCAGGCTGTGATACGGCCATACTTGGATTAGGTGCCTTGAACTGCTCAGCAGCCTGGGTCTGTAGTTGGGAGCTCAAATCCTCAATCTTTGCTTCTCCAAAGACAATGTATGTATCTGAATTGGGGCTCTTGAAAACATCAGGTTTCGAGATAACAAACATGATCTGATAAGCAAAACCACAGTACACAATAATGTATTTCAAAGATTTATCAGAACCTAAGGTAGAAGAGGGGATTAATCAATGAACAACAATATGGTGAGAAGTTAAACACTTGCGTTCTTGCTCTTTTTTACTGTAACTCGGCTGACACCTGGGAGTGGCTTCATTCCAAGTTTCAGCATTGCCTTGCGACTCTTCTTTTCACTTCTACTCTGCTTACCCCGGCCACTCACATCTCCTTTCCCTGCCAAAATCAATAACCCTGAGTCAGTAAACAAATCATACCCAACTTCCAATATTGAACTGTCATAAGGGATGGATTGCATACACTCTGTCCTTGATTTTTCTCTGGCCACCATAATAAATATTCAGCAACTTTCGTATAGTTCAAAATTTTCAAAAATTCTAAGATAAGTGCACATTTGCTAGCAATTCCAGAAGATGCATGATCCACTTTATTAAATGAGTATTTTTAATAACAGTAAGCTAATACTAAAACTTGTTTCTAAGAATACTCCGATAAATTCAAGATAGTGTTGTTCTTTGTATATTAGCTAACATATAGCCATCCAGTAAAAGCTCATTAAAATATCTGTTGTGTCTGCAATACATCCGAATAAAATCATGTGATAATGCCTCAAACATGAATGCTTAGTGTAATTTATTTCACCGAAGTCATGAAACTAAAGTTATCGAGGAAAAAATGACAGCCTGTAGATCAGACTAGCTCTAAGCTCTATATATTACAGTAACTTTGATTCATCGCACAAGTGAACATCCAGATTCATAATTTAACACTTCTCACCTTCATCATCCTTGTCATCATAATCCTCATCGTCCTCATCATCCTCATCCTCGTCATCTTCATCCTCAACTGTAGGTTCATCATGCTGCAAAAACACAATTCCTAAAGTCAAACACAGTCCATGAAAAAAATGGTGTAACTGTATGAACCAGGTTCTTGTAAATTCCAAGCATCATCATTCACTTGGAAATCAAATTATAAATGCACCACTTACTGATGCAAAACAACCAAAAACGTAAAGTCACGAATAAGAGATACAAAAGAGACTCTTAAAACATTAAGAAACATTTTCATGCATCCACAAAAATCCCCAAACTTCTTTCAAAAGATTCACTAAATCAAGCTAATTCTATTACACCACCGACTAACAAGACTTCGAAAACTCCTACTAAGTCATGCATGCTAATTTTATACTTTCAAATTCTAATTCTAATCCTAAACAGCAGCAAACATCTCAAAACCTCAGTTCCTCGAATCAAATTAAGAAAATTAGCAACCGGGTCATATCCCTTTCATTTATTTTCACACGAATCACTCCCAATCTTTCACTATCAGATTAAGAATCAGCACAGCCCACTTTATTTCAAGAAATACAAAACACTGAAAAAGAACAAAAGAAAATGAAACAGTAAACAAGATAGAGATTGAGAGAAATGGGAAGTGACGAAATTACTTTGAGTTGTTGTTCAAGATGAGCAGCAAGGAGTTCTTCTTGAGACTGAGCAGTCGTCATCTTTTCTTTCTATCCTTTTCTTTTCCTTCTACTGTTGTTCGGACAAGAAAAAATGGTGTTCTTATAAACCCTAAACTAAACGAAACTAAACTAAACTACACTAATCCAAGCACCGATAACGACAGTTGAACCCGTTTATGAAATAGTACCAAACTCTTCGGGTTTGGTATGCTCCATGAACTTAGGATTTTATTTTTCATTTTTTTCGCCTTTTCTTTTTCTAGGATGGAATTTGTAGATGGATCCATCATATCTTAATCAAAAATTGAATACCAATTAGAAGTTAACGGTTTGTTGATTTTTAATGTGTATTTGATATTGTGTTAGTTTTTACCGTTATAATTTAAAAAAAATTGGATTGAAAAGTGTATAAATGATAACCAAGATTTTAAAATTAAGTTTACAGTATAACTTGTATAAAATTATAATATGTTAATTAATCAAATATTTATATATATAATTATGTTAAAATACAATTTTGACCCACAAACCAAACAGCTTCACATTTCTTAAATAGACTCTTAATTGCTGTAATAAAAATACCAGAGGGACTTTTTTTCGAAAATAAAATAACTCATTATTTTTTTATTTTTAAATCAATATGTAACATTACAAATTGAATTTAAATAGTTCAATATGGGCTATGAATATCAAGTTAATGACATTGATCTCTAACAATCATCTGGCAGACCTATTAAGGGAATTTTTTTTTATTGAGAATATTTGTTTCATTTAAAATTTTATTTTATTTTATCATCTCCAATTATAAGTTTAATAGTATAACGCAAAGTATTTTCTTTTAAGTAAAACGCACTTTTAAATTGTATAGAAAACAAAAAAAAAAATCAATTTAATTATTTTTTAAATGAAGTGTTCTTTTAAAACGTATCAAAATAAAAAATAAAAACTATTGCACTCTCAAAGTCCCTCTTCCAATGCTAGAATTTAAAGCTAGAACATCTCAACGAGAACACAAAAAGGTTAACAGGGCAGCATCATATATATAGATATATCTGTTAACCTAGCTGAGGTAATTCTGGCTGCAAAGAGCTATTCCCTAGCAACAGGGTGCTGTTGCATACAAAAATAACATAAAAAAGTAATTCAGGTTAATCCAACACAAAATAGAAGGAAAAAAAAACAATATTATTAAACATAATATGTAATTTCTTAAATTAAATTGGAAAAACTCTAAAAAGAAATAATTTTTCTACATGATAAGAGTAATATGTCTTACAATATAATATTGCAAAGAAAAAATAAATATTCAAGGGTTCTTTCACCAGCCAGAAAATGCTGGTGGAAGAAACTTGCCAAGGTTCTACAGCTTTCACCAGATCCCTAGAGCTCCGCCGTTGCCTCCATCCAGTCATTTACCTCGGAAACTTGGACTGGTGTTTGGCTGCTTCACCAACCACCAACACCACCTCCAGACCATCCATTTTCGGCTTGTGGCTATGATGAACCTCTCCTCTCTTGGGAGCAGTAATTCCCGATTGTCAGTGGCCCCACCACCATTTTCTTGACCCCAGTCAACACCGACATTGCCACCAGTACTCCCAGCAACTTTGTGCTGCACCTTTTTAAGAGTTATTGCCCCCGCCCAGAATTCCCATTGCTAGTCCACCAGGACTTCCATGACCAGAGTCACTGCCATTGCCATTTCCACCTCCAGCAGCACCCCACCCCCCCTTGTGCTGAATCTCTCTTTGAGCTAGAAGTACCCCGCCCAGAATTCCTACTATCAGTCCCCCCACTAGCTCCACCACCCCAACCACTATTATCACCACCACTAGCTCCACCACCCCAACCACTTCCACCACTGCTTGCACCAGTTCCCCAGCCACCAGGAAAAGCTTCCTTGCCTGGTGAGTTTTGGACTTTGGCTCCTGGGAAACTGCCCCAGCCTTCATCACCATCCTTGGTTCCTGAATCCCATTTGGGCTTATCATAACCAGAATCCCGCCTCTCATTGCCACCACTATTTCCTCTGCCATTGTTATATGAACCACGTCCTCGTCCACTATATGGTCTTGGTGCCCCACTCTGGTGACTATCTCGACTACCACCACTTCTATAATCATTCCGTCCTGTGAAAATGAAACATGGAAAAGCATTTAAGATTTTTACATTAACAAAAATTAGGAAGAAGACCAAAATCTTGTAGTAAGCTTGTAGAGAAGACAAAGCAAAATATGAATGACAGCCTAAAATGCTCATTGATCTGAAATGGATCAGGCACCTCTCAAATCTGCCAAAACAGCTTGGAGATATGTTGTACACCCAGAAATCTTTAACCATCAAACAAACAAGTGTGTTTAGCAACATGAATGGTTTAGTTGGCGATATGGACCTCTATTTTCATCAAGATCTGGGTAACTCCACATGAAGGGGTAATCCCGGAGAATTCAAATCCCACCAGGAGAGTGAAATTTAATGGACACAGATGCAAGGATCGAAAGTGCACAGAATTTCATTTGATTTTCATAATGGCATTCAGTGTATTTAACTCTAAGTCAGTATGCAGAGGTCATACAAGAAATGAAAGAAAAAACCATGCAAGCACTGTTCAACCAAAGCCTTCAGCAAACTAAACAGGCTACAAAGTGATATCTTAGATGGTTCGCTTCAACATCTTGTACATCCACCTTGTTTTAAATGCTTTACCTGTCCTGGAACCTGGACCAGAAGAACGATCTCTGTCAAAAGACTGCCCTCTCCGGCCACCTTCATAGGTTGAACCACCCCAGGAAGAGCCCCCAGTTGCAGGGCTTCGCATTGGGACCATAGCAGCAACTGACCTAATTGATGGTGCCGATTCATGCAAGGAATCATCTATATGCTTTTGAAAATATGCCACCAGCCGATCAATGTCCTCAAACATACGCTTTCGGAACTTGAATCCCTTGGGATATAGACCAACATACTCGTGATGGGGATTTGTACTCCTTATATAAGTGAGAATGAACGTGCCTGGGTGTTCATGACAGATACCAAATGCATAAACTATCCTAGTAGGTTGTTGTGATTTCTCAATCATAAGAAGCTCATCAACTTCTGCTTTGGTGCCACTTCTGAACTTGCGATAACTTAGCATTGCCTTTAGGTAGCTCACCAAGGGATCAACATAGCGGTCCATTACCTACATCCAAAAGAAAGTCAACACCAATATAGCAATTTCACTTAGTGAAGAACAAGAGAACACGTGCCTATTCCCTTGCAAAAAAAAATGCAATGAGCAACCACAACATCATGTTCTTTTTTTTTCGATTGAGGCAAATAATTACACGAGCAACTACAAGTGAAACCTTTGGTTCAAGAAGCTGAAATAAAAGAAATCAACCTCATCCAAATCCTCAAATGTGTCCTCCCCAATTTTCAATGTCTTCCCAATACGAAGTACACTCGTGATATCTTTGTGTTCCTTCCCACCTTCAACTATGTCTTTGTGAGCATAAACTCCATTGTAAACTTTAAGGGTTAGAGTTAGATAAGATGGCCCACGGGAACTAGGACGAATAATACTTTCTCCAGGATCCTTGTCAGATAAGAACTGCAAGACAAATTAATTAAAGAACAAAAAAATACTTAGATCGAACATAATCAATTGTAGAGAACAGAAACAAGCCAATTTTAATGAAGAAAATCATTTTCAAGCAAACATAAAATAAAAACCCAAATTGCATTTTCAGAGTATAATGCAAATCCAAAGCAAAATATAGGTAAAATCCAAGCTTAGGCCCACCGATGAAGAGGATTCACGCAACATGGTACAGAAGAAATATAATGCAAAACATCTTTTAGGAATTCTAACTAAACTATATGAGAAAAGATAATCTTCACAATCAAATCAATCTACCTAACGTTTGGCTACAGTACACTATTATAAAGCATCAAGAAGATACCTCCATTGCTTCATCAGCTGTTATATTCTGGAACCGTGGATGAACAATCATCCTAGGCTTAAAATGTTTCTTTGCCAGCTCCTTCTCTTTGCGAACCTTCTCCTGCTCACTCCTCAGACTGCTCTGGTCTTCATGATAATAGCGATCAAGGTTTCGGACCTGCTGATATCGGTTATTTCTCATCTCACTGTCTTTGCAAACAAGGAACACTTGATATCTATTCTTTTGAATTGATTTTATCTTGCAAGTCAGTATATCATCTTCACGGAGCTTGTCGGACAACTCAGGTATATCCCTCCAATCATCAGCATAGTCCTCCTTCGTAAGAATCCCAGTCAGACCAGATTCCAAAGCACATATTGCCTTTCCACCCTGCACCCTGCGAACTGTGGCTTGTACAATTATCCCTTCAGCAAGGGTATCCTCGGTTTCACCTGAAATCATATAAAACTCCTCATCTTGGGTTGGTTCTTTATACTGTTTACGCCAATCTTGGAAACCTTGTATTAATTCCCTTCTTATATCCATGAAAGTCTCCTTCTTGTTTTCCCGCTTCTTGTCTTCAAGATACTTATCGAAAACAAATGTTTTCAATAAATTAGGCCGCTCTTTAACATGCTCTATTGCCATCTCTAGTGCATCATCATCATCATTTACATCCCCACTGTCCTTTTCATAAATGACTTTTGCCAACTCTTGTGCAAGACCATAGGACTCTGGATGTATCCTTGTATCATCCAGCACGTCAATGAACTGGCTGCTGCTAGCAGCAAGGCCACTCCTCCGGACACGCAAAAATCCAACAGCATTGACAAACACCTTTTTACCAAGACCATGAGCTGTCACAAAATCCTTGCGAGTGAAAAGCGCTCCAGTTCTTACCAGAGACCTCTGCAAAGATGCTGCCTTTCTGGGTCCAAGTCCAGAAATGAACTGTAAAGGAGCAAATAACCATTCATGGCTTGTGGCCAAATTAATGTCTAAGCCCACCTGGTTTGTGGCATCTACCATAACTTGTTCAATCACCGTGTATTTCTCATCAGGAGTGAGAAAGTTCTCCAAAGGATTTAGTTTCCAAGATAGAATCTCCCTAGCTGGTCCACATAGTGTCGCAACCATAGCCAAGGGATTTTGTAGGTAACGGCCAAGAGCAACAGCTCGTTTTACAATGCCTAAAAGCATAAGAGAAGAGAGGGTTAACTGCATGTGTAATGGACTTGAAAGATCAAGAACAGCAGCAAGACAATATAATACCTGACTGCCCAGGTAGTTGATCAGAAGAAATCCGAGAATTTTCATAAAGACGAGGGAGAGACTCGTCCCCATACACAATGCTCAGTTCATCCATCTCATGTCCAACATCTCTAGGATTTTCCTCCACCATTTTAAAAATAATCTGATAATGGCAGGATGAAATAAAATAAGCAGTGGTGGAACAAACTGATGAGTAGCATGAATTACTATAAATGACAACTGCATATGCTCAAGCACAAAGGAACTCCTCGCAAAATCAAGTAAATGCAGAGCATAGCAGAGCCAGTGATGAGCTACAATTAAACTTTGAAAATGTCAACAATGGTAAACAGTGATGAGAGAAGGATGAATAATGAACAAAAAGGATCCTTCTTCAGGAACAAAAGAAACTAAGCAAAAATAGCACAGCAGTTTGCTAGAGAAACATCTCTAAAGGAATCTGTAGCAAGACCCTATAAGGAACAAGAATTCCACTCTCATCAAACTCAAATAAACAGGATAAGTTTGACAAAAGGGAGAAAAAAATAGGCCATCAACAATAGAGCTTCACCAATAAAACAAGTACAGAATACCCATAGCCTTGTTAGCAGGAACTTCCTGTTGCCAAAAACATTGCAGGCCATGTAAGCACATGCAAGGAGAGCTATTGTTAAGAAAATTAATAGATTAAGCATTTTCCTACCACCTTTAACAAAATGTTGTAAGCTTGTTATCTTTTCTGCTAAGCTTATTTTCAAACAGGTTGCAGGCACTCCTCAAAAATGAGTTGCGATGTGCATTTTTTTCAAGCAGAAATAAGACCTTGTTAACTGTTATTGTTCAAGACTTCACATCCTTTGCTTTCTACAGCATAGTTGTGCAGATATTAGCTCCATCTCGAAGGCTTAGAAAAGAGAACATCCTTAGTGGTTATCCCATATCAAGATCTATCAAGAAAACCCATCAATTAAATAGTTAATAGAAAATATCCAAAAAGGTCTGTGTCTCAATCAAGAAGATGTGAGCTTGTGATAAAACTTCCTTGTGGTTTTCATTGAAGACCCAGATGATCGCATGCATTGATACATGCCTCATTCATGGCAGCACACTTCAAAATAGATCACTGCTTGAGTGAGTAGATACTGTGGAGAGATTTCTTGAGTCTAACAGCCAAATAAAATCTAACAGTGTCAAATAAGAAACAACTGTGTTTTTTAAGCAATTAATGTTGCCTAACACCTGGTAGCATCTAACTCAGTTATGTTTTAAGGCAGCAGAAGCCAGGAATTTTTGTTCATGAGTAAAAGACAGCACCTCAATCACTCTATATGGTAACATAAAAATAGAGTGAGTAAGTTCTGGGCTCCCACAAGTCACAGCATTTGACTCCAGATATATTTGCAAAAAATACCAAGCCTTGAGAATAAGTTTGTAATTATTTACCTCATAAATGTCATCCTTCAGTTTAGTACAAGACAAGTGCACAGCTCCAAGAACAACAACGTGTGGCTGGTGGTCCATCATAAATTTCAGAACACGTTGCTGATCATTTTTCTTGCGCTGCTGATCACTAGCATGCTGAGATCGTAAGGTAAGGGACCCAGCGTAAAGTACATCTAAAACCTCCCCAGATGAATCTAACATCACAAAAGTAGTTGCTGGCTTTCCAGGACCCCAACAGCAAGCCATCACCCTAGGTGCAGCTTCATCATCCATGGAAATATCACTTTCTTTCCGTTGATAAGGGCCCACAGAAACTTTGTTCCAAAAAACTTTCCCGTATTCCCAAAGTAACCGGTTTTTAGCTCTACTTGTCAGCAAGGACATAGCCTCTTTCTTCATTGAAGGCAACAAAAAACCAAAGAGTGCATCCTTCAGTATCAAACTCCTTTGCTCATTCCACAGTTGAGCATATTTACTAACACCAATACTCAGGTAGCGACCGTTACAGTCATCAATCAATTGATCCATAACTTTTTGTGGAAGATTAATAGTGACTTGAAGAAGTTTCTCTTCTTCAGCTTTCTGGATAAGGAGCCATTGGGCATCCTCAAACTTCTTGAGTGGCTTTTCACGCAACCATTTGATACCTGCAAACTGATGGAAAGAATCTATAGCAGCATTCCCATCTGATGTTGGACTTGTAGACACTACAGCCTTGTCCATAAAAATTAATCGGACATATCTCCTGACACAGGGCTCACAACTTATCTCAACTGCAGCCTGAAAGAATCCAAAAAAAAAAAAGGATGGGAACTTGACCTCATGAACAAGCATATCATCCAGCATAACCTTTTGTAGTTGCAGGTGTAGAAAATAAGAGCATCAATCCATACCATGTGCCTGGCCCCTTTAAGAACTGTTTGGGGACTTTCAAACATTGCACACGTAAAATTTGAAGCCATCTCCTCTGGTGTTTCCTTGGCATCCTGCAACTCGTCCTCCTAGAATCAAATGAAACAATAAAGTTATGCATCGATAAAAACATTGATGATCACTAGCCTATACAAACTCACCATCTTTAATAAAGATAACTGCATTCCCAGTTGCTCGGCACTGTACCCAAATTTGCTTGCAACTTCCCATAGGCCAGCTTTACTACAGACACTGTATTGTGATCTCCTCATGGGCCTCTTGTATTGTCCTTCATCCACAACCAGCTCACCAGGAGGAAAATGCAAGTTAAATTTTGTATCAACATCATCAACCTCTCTCTCCGATTCTGCAGTCTTGAGTGATTTAAGAATTGACTCAAATAGCTGCTGGTTTAAATTGAGCCTCGTTTCATCATATATCCGTCGAGATTCTTCTTCCATGCGCTTATTGTAGTAAGAATTGAGGACACTCTTTCGTTTCTGAAGAAGTAACCACTTCCTGTCCAAGTCCTGGATGGCCCAAAGCACCTAAAGGAACCATGTGCGTATTTAAAACATAGATTTATACCATAGTTCTTGATGTATGTATGTATGAGCTTCACTCTGAGACAAATAAAGGTGACAATCTCATGATAACTTATTACCTTGTGCCACTTGAATGTGGGAATTCTATCAGTGTCATAAGGATTTTCATCATCTTCATGTTGCTCAGGATCTTTCAGCAGGCTTAAACACTCCTCCTTCCGGTACATGGCAATGAAGGGAATCTAAAATCCAGGATGGAACACCAATAGATGTAAAAATTGGAACAAAAAACCAAAGTTCACTTGTAAAAAAAATATACTAACATCTAACTTTTGGATGTGATGTAATTCCAAAAACCGGGTGACATCATCCTTGTTTATAAGCAGTCCACTCTCCGCAAAAAATGGTTGTGTTCCACCTGCAATCTGACTATAAATCCAGTTGCTCTCCTCCATTATGCTGAAATCATCCAACGGAGGAGGACCAGTGCTTTCCTCAGATACCTATAAGAAATGAATAAATAAATAAATAAAAATGAAGCAAAGAACAGATGCCAACATGAAGACAGCTGAGAGGGAAAAACAAAAACAGTAGTATATTCTCAAAAGTAGACATGTCACAAAACCTGCATTCTTTCTGGAATATCATTCATCCGAATCTGATCATCTTTCTCAGTCATGTATTTTTCACAAAGGACAGTTGGCTCAAATTCATCTTCCAATCTCCTTTCTCTCCATTCACTAGATTCTAACCCTTGCTTGCGTATCTGTATGAGTTCATCAACATCACCAAATATTTCTTGAGCTTCTTGCAAGGCAGAAGATGAAACACCAGATGCCTGCCGAGATTTCTTTTTCTTTAGCTTCTTGCGTCTACAAAATGAGCAAAATAATTAAAAGACACTTATAAGATAATATAAACCACGCACACTGCATGGGTAATGGAATTTATACCTCACTTGGGTTCCATCATCATCATCTTCATCCACAATAAAATCAGCCATCTCATCCTCATCACCAATGTCTGCATCCTCTTCCACTTCTTCTTGCTCCTCCTCTTCAGGCATATCCTCAAGTGGAACCCCTGTGGTAGAGCATGATTACAATGCCAAGCATTCAACATACAAAATACCGACTTGAAAAAACAAGTGAAAGATGTACATGCCTTCATCGTCGCCAAATAAGCTGCGCTTCAGTTTCTCCTCAGCAGTTCGACCACCTTTACCACTTCCATCAAACTCGTCATCAGAAAGCCCATATCGGTCCTCATCTGAATCCCTCTGAGCTTTCTTCAAACGCTTAAATTTTTTGCTATCCTGGTAAAAAATTTAAGCAAAACCCACATAATTATTAGCCAAACTATTTACACGTATAGGCAGTGCAAGAATTAAGCTGCAGTGTTATTGGCCCCAAACATGACAAAGCACACAACCTTTGGCCGATGGTGGTACACATTGTTGTCTCGAAGGAGCTCGTAGTCATCTTCATCCAGGACATCCTCAGCTTCTCTAAGGACATTGAAACAGCATCATGGGCACCGATAACCCCAATTTTTTTAAATCACAATTTACAATAAAAACAACCAATGACTCTTTGCTCCATCACTCACAGTCACAAGTATTCCTATTCCATAAATTTATAATGCCAAAAAACTAGAAAAACACAATAAATGTAAAGAAAACGCCACCTTTTCTTCTTTTTCTTCTTCTTTTTATGCTTCTCCTCGTCACTATCTGCCCGATCCTCTTCTTCTTCCACCTCTTCTTCCTCAACATCATCCACTATAAAATCATCCTTCTCATATTCATCCTGCCCTTCTTCTGCACAAAAACCACAAAATTAAATCACACTCTTTGCCGCAACTCGTCATTTACAATCCAATAAAAACACAAACCCACTTTTTTACCGAAAACAAAGTTACCTCAAACTACACTTAGAAAAAAAAAATTCACCCCAAAATTTAACTAAAACCCAAACCGAATTAAACCCTAAAAACTCCAAGAAAACAAAACTCTGAGCTAATGCAAACCGTCGTCGTCGTCGTCGTCGTCACGGCCAGTTCTATCTCCATCAACAGGCTCTCTCTCCTCTTCTTCTTCTAACTCCATCTCATCTGCGAGGAACAATAACCAAACCACGAAAAGCATATGCGTTAGTGATTTAACAAATTTGCAGCCGTTTTTAGGGTAAAAACAGCGATCTTTCTCACCTTCTTCATCAGAAACCACGTTTTTTCCCATGCCGATTGAGTTGATCAAAGAAAAATCGAAAATTATGACAAACAGAGAGTCAAAGAAATAAGAATGGGAGATTTATTGTTAGTGATAGCGAAGATTGAAGAGTGAAATTAGAGACGAGAGAGGGCAAAAACGAAAAAAGAGGGGCACATTTTCGTTGTTTCGCGTTTGTGCAGTGAACAAGTTGGGTTTTTTTTGTGTTTTTCTGTTTTGCGAGTTTTTAAATATTACTAATTTGTATTAATTATTATATCACGATAATTAAAAAAATAATTTAAATACAAAATTTGTGTACTAGTATTTTTTTCCCCCAACTTTTCAGTACTTTTCATTATCAAACATGATCTTCTGGATCATGAATTCATCGAATTATCTTAAGTTAGTTTAAATTTATATAAAAAAAAGGTTGAAAAGATATTTTGGAAAAGAAAAAAAATCAATTGTCCCGGTTAGTGATTAACCTCTGGAATCACTTGAAAAATTGATTTTAAAAAAAAATGAACTTTTTTTATTTAAATTAAGATAATTTTAATATTTTGAAATCATTTTAATATCCAAAAATAATTTTAAAAAAATATTTTTTTAATATATTTTTAAATAAAAAATAACCCAACACCTCTTCGTCAATTAATAATGTCAAACTCCAAATTATTATTTGTACACCAGGTCCGGGTCGGGCAGTTCAAAGGTTTATTGGATGGGCCGGTCTTCATAGGAATTGCTTGGGCTTGGGTTTTTCATTTTAGATAATGGGCTTTGGGCTTCGTTATAAGAAGCTAGAGAGAGGCCCATGTCATAGCCCGATAAGGATACAAAGATATCCCCAAGACAGGGCCTGTTAAGAAGATGGGAACATGTCTAGTAGAGCCTGGCTGGATCGTGTGGGATATTCTCACTCTCTTGTCCGGCTACCCCTCCACTCACGTTTTTTTTTAAAAAAAAAACAAATTACGATTTCATATCATAAAATCATGGTGATTTTGATGAGGTATCATAGATTCTCGTACTCTTATTGGGCTACCCCTCTACTTACATTTGTTTTTTTAAAAAGAGATAAAAATGATTAAATCTAATGAGATTATAGTGATTTCGATGAGGTATTTGTTTGGCAGATATAATTTTTATTTTTTAAATTATTTTTTATTTGAGAGTATATTGAATTAATATTTTTAATAGTCTTGGTACGGTAATACTAAAAAATTAAAAGTACATGTTCTTTTAATATATTTTAGATTACAAAATATTGTGTATTATATTTAAAGTTAAAAATTTACAATTTGTAAACTTTACATGTATTTATGTGTTAAATCGGACTAGAACTTTAAAGCTAGTAAAATCAGGTTTGACTTCTATAAAATCAGTAAAATTGATCGGATTTTATGAGTCTATTAAATTTATGATATAAATCGGGTTAGTTTTGAATTTGACCTTAAAATATTTATTGACTAATTTCATGGTATCAAACATATCTTCTAAACTATATATTAGATCTAGTTAAAATTTTACAGAGCAATATTAGATACATGTAATTGTATTTTGGTAAGCTATTAGATTAAATGAATTTCATAAACATATTATTTCAAATAGTCAAAGTTGTAAGATGTCAAATCTACCAAACAAAACATCCGAGTATTGTTTTTGACATATCTAGAGTTGCAAATAGAATTTTATTGTGATTCTAGATGGGTGGGAAACTAAACATCTTAATATTTCCAAATATATATAATAAGCTCAGTAATCTATTCATACGAGAGAGACCTATGTATTTGAAATCATGACCGAGATCTAATAGAATTTTGTGAAAAATAGAAATTCAGACTACATGTAAAACTTTTAGATCGAATACTTTGGTTTTTATTATCATATTTTATTAATTTGTTTTATGTTCAGTAATTATTTATAATTTAGTTTTTTCCTGCATATTAAATATTTTTCAATAGTTTATTTTAATTATCATACTTGAGTTGGTTAATTGTCAGTTTAGATTCATTAGCTTGCAACCCAAAAGATATTTATTATGACTTGCTATGAAGATAACAATTAAGTTGTCGCCGAATTCTTGTGAACTTCATACCATTTAGTGATTTGCCCGTGTCGAAAAATTTTTATTTTGAGATATTTTATTTTTTCATGTCATTGATATTTTTATTTATACAATCTATATTTCTTATTTATTTAGATCAGTAATTCATTATAATATTGTTGATTCTTTATTATATTTAAATGTATTTTAATTCATTGACTGTAATTATCAATATATGGTAAAAAAATCTACTTACGGTTTTACGATTCAATTTTACATTATATTTTTTGTATCGTATTAAAAAAATAATTTTGACAGCCTTGATTTACTACTAAACAACAGAACATGAAATCTAATATATATCAAATGAAGAAAATCTTTTGAGATTTATAATCGATAAATTCATTAATCATAGTGAAGGGCATAAATTTAATAAAAAAATGTAAAGATAAATGTAAACTATTTTTTTAGATGATCATGATGTTTCATCAGGATATTTTATTTTATTGATGTTGATTATAGAAATTTAAAAGGTTGATTCGATGATCGCCATGTGTGATAGAATTTTCGAGATCAAAATTCATTTTGAAGGTCCATTTTTTATTTTATTTTTTATCTTGTTTGCTTATTTAAATTTAGTTTTCATAGATTTCCAGTTTATTTTATTTTGTAGCATAGTCCTTGGTCAGCTAGAAAGCTACTCGTGTTGTCGGTAAGTACTGTATTATCCATGAATAATTGTATTTATGAGTCTTACAAAGTTTTTTTGTATTTTTTATTTGGAGATTTTTGAAAAAATAATAAAGTCGTATTAAAACGCTATACATCACGTGAAAAATCTAGCCAGGTGTCATGGGTCTTGCCATTCAAGTCTACGTACAGTGAACTATTACTGTCAGCAAATGCACAAAGGTTCTGTGAACTTGGTTAATGCCATGTGATAATGAAAAATATCTATATGGAATAAATAAAAAATATATTTGATTAAAACAATAAAATATTAATTTACTATTTTAAAGGAGAATATATTATTCATGCTTTTATTGTCTTTTTTATCTTTACAAAATAATAAAATATTAAAAGGACAACGTGGTATTTACACGTCATCTCATAAGTTCATAGACGGAAAACACGACCTAACAAAAAAAAACCAAAAGCTCTCACCGGCATGACACATCGGAACCTCATCCTTGTAAAAGTTGAGCCATTCATCTTCACTTAGAATATGTCTTTTGCGTGGTGGAATTGTGAAAGCTCTAACATATATATAAAATAACAACTTCTAAAGGAGCTAAAGTAGAATCACACTTCAATTATTTCCATATATTATATATATATATATATAAAATAATCACTCAAGGATCAACATAAATATTACTTGGATTGTTTTAAAAAACTAGATGAAAATCCTAATGATTTAATCCAAGTCAAAACTATACGTGATTTTATTTTTGTATTTTAAATATCAATAACCTTTTTTATTTTTTAAAATATCAAATTAATTTATTCAATTTAACTCAATCAACACATAATCTTGGTGATAAAGTAGTTTGATAGGTATTGCTTGCTTTGAAGTATGGTTGATATTGTTTTTGAAAGTGTTTTTTATTCAGATATGCATTAAAATAACATCTTTATTTTATTTTTTAGCATTAACACATGAAAATGATGTAAGAACTCCAAAAAACATTTGATTTAAAGCATAAAATAAAACAAAGTCATTTTTTTTTCAAAAACACTTTTGAAATGTAATGCCAAACACGCTCGTAGGGTGATTGGCTTGTGAAGGGGTTGTTTGACAAAGCTTTTGAATTGTGTTTTTAGATTATTTTGACATGTCGATATTAAAAATAATTTTTAAAAAATAAAAAAAATAATATTTTAATATATTTTTAAATGAAAAACATTTTGAACCCCGAGATATAACTGCATGCAGAAATTAAAGGACATAATTGCACAGTGGAATGAAAATGCTGATTAGAATTTGGATTCGGCAACACTTTACTGTATCATTGACCCATGAGATCACAAGATAAGAAAAGAATATGGTTAAAGGAAGGATTAATAAATCAAAGCATCACTTTATGCCTGTTCTATGAACATTTTTTTACGAGATGTGACAGCGAGGTGGGAGTTCTTGGCACTTCACTTTACACTCTTCAATGTATATTTTATCAATTTCCCACTATATTTTTCTATTTTTTAATATAATATTTACCACCCCTAGTTGCTTAATTTTATTTAATTAGTTTTTACTCTCAATTCTCCATAAATGGGATAATTATTCATAAACACACAGGACTAGAAATTAACCAAAAGTTAGTCAAACTATTTGAATTTTTCTTTGAAAAATATAAATATCAATCAAAATTATAGTAGTTAATGTCTTGATTGACACTACGTTTCAAAAATAATTTTGAAATTTTTTATTTTAAATTATTTTTCTGATGTTCTTAAATTATTTTCATGTGTTGATATAAAAAATAATAATAAAAATATCATTTTATTGCATTTTAAAATAAAAAAGAATTTCAACCATGTTATTATACAGTAACAGAGTTAAAATGTAAATCACCTTTTCACGCCCGAGACTAGTTGATGTGTCAGATCCGATGGTCAAAAGTCAAACATCACTGGCTAAAATGAAGTCAGTGTTAGCGTCGCACTATCCTTTGGCTAGAAACTATAAAACACAAGCGAAGTCATAACAAAACGACGGTCCACACAAAATGCACATGGATCACGGGTGCGTGTGGGGCGGTGGGACCCACCTTTCTCCCGTGACTGCCGCGTGTGGTTCATTAGTCATTGCTGTATTGGAAGCACTGTACCCAGCCACCAGCCGTAATTTCGCTTTCTAATTAGTAGACCCTTCCCCGTCACTCACGTAACTTCCTACATTTACCGGTGTTCTCAGTTTCATTAACTACGATGGTTAATATAAATATAAATAAAAATTTATATAATCATTTAATTTTTTTGAGATTTGTCGAGATATATATAAATTAATTTTGGACATTAATATTAATAAAAAAAATATATTTCAAAATTTACTAAGCACAGTTTGAAAACCCCAACTTGAATTAGTTTAAATTCAATGATCTTTTTTAAAGAATTTTATTTAAAGTTATCGATCACGTTACTAGATTTGACCATGAGATTGGTCAGGTTTTTCTAAACTAATCAAAGATTTGTTTATCTCATTCCAAAGATCTAAGTTAATCCATCCTTAACCATGCTATTAAATAATTAAATTAAATGCTAATTACAATCAAAATCTAAAGTAAAGTCAAAATATTCCAAACAATATTCGAATAATATAATTTACACAATCAATATTATTGAATCGCTAACCAGAATCTTGCTTGATTATAAAAATAAATTAATCACCCATTTAATAGACTTTGTAACTATATTAATATACATTGTAAAAATCATAAACACAAAACATTCATGGTGACGTTTTCCCCTTTGTTGCTGAAGAGTGGCAATAGCACAGTATTTGTTTTGCATTAAAATATGCTGTACTTTGTGTAAAAAATAATTTTTTTTATATATAATTTTGATGTACTCGCATAAAAAAATATAAAAAATAATTTTTATTATATTTCTAATTAAAAAATATTATACACACAATACCAAATATGTATTAATCAATGCATTTTCTATCTTTTATGAATATTTAGTGTTTGTTTTGTAGTGTGATTAATATTATTTTTTAAAATACTTTTGTCCAGAAAAATATTAGAATAATATTTTTTAATTTTTTAAAATTATTTATGATATCAACACATCTAAATAATTTAAAAATACTAGAATAAACTTAATTTAAAAATAAAAAAAATATTTTTTTTTAAAAAATATTTTTAAGACGCAATAACAAAACAAATATGGATAGCCCCAAGCTATAAATTAAAGGGATTAATATATATTAAAAAAAGGTACTATAGATATAACTAGTATGTTGATAATGATTGTTTGAAAGTATAATTAAAATTATTTTTTTAAAAATTTATTTTTTATTTAATAATACATTAAAATAATATATATGTTTATTTACAAACACATTAAAAAAATAACTGTTTTCAAAAACATTTTAAAATACATTTACAAACAACCTTATCAATACAGCTAGCTACATGCTGAGCGAAGTGTCTATCTTGGAACTTTGGACAGCACGGTTTTTGTCTTCACCTTCTTCTTGATTTGAATTTATGGACACCCTCTTTTTGGACACGACTGCATTCCCATGAATTCTTCCTTGGTTTTTTCTGCTCATTGTCGTCATGTCATCGTACTCGTGTCGAGATTAACTCGCAAAAATTATGGGCTAACACATCAATCCGAATTAATCATCTTTTGATATTTTATTAAATCTTTTTTTTTTTTTTTTTTAATCCTTTTTATCCGGCTGATGGGGTTTTGGAATTTGTTTAATTTAGTTAATACTTAATAGAGCGCAATTAAGTTTTATCATATTATAGAGCCGTGCTTGCTTACACATTTTTTGGATCATTCTCGAGCATTCCTTGCCATTGAAAAATCATTAGAAATGGTGAATGTCCGGTGATAAACCAGCACTGCCCTATGAAGGCTCTTACAGGGACTGGGATCTATTGCCGACAACCTCTAACCAGCATGTATATAAAAAAATATATCAAATATGGGTTTGACACTACGATAATACTTTTTGAAAATACTTTTTAATTAATATATCAAAACTATTATTAATAAATAAATATCTAGAAAAATATGTATCATCGAGTGAAAGCATGTATTGCCCAATTAACAAGAGGATAAAATTCATATATCCATGGCTCGAGATTGATTCCTCGTCGTCATGGCATGCATTTAACTATCCGTGATTCTCAAGTCAACAACGTTACGAGTCAAGTGTAATCATTCGATCAGATAAAACTTTATAAGACATTTGCATATTTTCAAACCCTAATATTTGAATGATATGTTTTTGGAGAATATCATTGATTTTAAAAGTATTTTTTTGTTTATAAATATATTAAGAAAATTTATATATTTTTTTATACCGACACATGAAAATAATTTAAAAATATTATTTTTTTTAATATCAAAGTCAATTTTTTCATCATTTGAAATTTCCTTGTCTTTTTTAACAATCAGTACGTGCATAAATTTAATTATTTCATATAGGTAATTAAAATAAAATGATTTCATTTGCATCGCTAGTAATGTTAGATTGTGATGATTTTATTTAATTATGTAAATAAATTAACCGATCTAGTAATTGAAGTATTCCATTTGTGTTTTTAAAATACATCAAGATTAAAAACATGATTTGAAGTGATTTTTGGTTTAAAAAACGATAAAAATAATGCTTTATTAATGTTTTTTTTATATATATATAAATATTAATGTATCTTTATTCTAATTTTCAAACAAACCACTCATGTTTTTTTACCATGTTTTTTCCCCATATATTTAAACCCATTGGCAAGGAATTTGATGTGCAATGATGATTTTTCTCTATTTTGTTTGCTTACTAATATCGTGTTCGGTGAGTATTTTTAAAATATAAAATATATAAATATATAAGGTTAAATAAACGAAGATAAATATATATAAAAAATAACTTTTAAAATATAGTTAAGGCTCAGAAAACTTATTCTCTTAGGACCACGAAAAATTATTAATTAAGCAAAATATTATTTAAATTTAAAGCTATACTTGAAACAAGATAAAGTAATATTTTATTTTAAAAAAATATGGGTAACATCAACATGTTAACAGCAATTATAAAATACATATCCAAATTAATTTTAAGAAAAAATAAAAATAAAAATTTAAGCTTATATTCATTTAAATCACAATACCATATAGAGGCTCAGCCAGAAATGTTTACCCGGTAGAGATTTTAAGCGTTGACATGGAGTGCTTATTTATCATTGTTTTTCAAAAATATTTAAATTATTTATTTATATTATACTTTTATATTAAAATTATAAAAAAGATATTTGTAATAGAATAAAAAATATTTTGAAAAACTAAATAAATGCCAAACCGACACTAACCCGAAGGAAGGCATAAATGCAGGGTCTTCTCTCATAAATGACCACAGCTTCCTGTGCCTCTATGAAGCCACACATCTAGTTGTAGCCCACCGGCTAGAGCGCAGGTGGTGCCCCATTTCCATCAAAACTCACCAGTGTAGTGACTGCCCACTTTATTTATTTATTTATTTTTAATTTCTTACCCCGTACGATAATAATTAAAATTATAATATTATTTCTAGCAATTATTTTATCACAATAAAAAATGCCAGTAATTCTATAGCCTCGTGAACGGAAAACTAAAACTTCATTGAATCACGAGAAGATAATATTCATGCACCGAAATTAAATAGTAAAATAGATTAGCACATTTCTCTGGGGATTGACTTTGCGCAATCTCGAGAGGTTTATATATATATATTAAATCAACTGATTTTAAGATAATTGATTTTTAAGCCTCTACCTAGATTAAAGGACACTAAACTTCAAGTTATTTTTTAAAGGCCTAGCCTTTGACTATAAATGAGTCAGATGAGATAATGATTATGTTTTTAAAAATATTTGTAATATTAATATATTAAAATAATTTAATTTTTGTAACATGATTTCTATACGAAAAACAAATAACTCTAAAATTCTAAATTAACAAATTAAGCTGATTTTAACAGCAATAAAGATCATATTATGACAAAAGCAATTCTCTCGGTTGAATTAAGATAAACTATTTGTTAAGTGTTTGAGCGTGATTAAAGTTTTTTTTTAAATTATTTTTTATATCAACATATAAAAAGATCTAAAAACATAAAAAAATAATTTTAAATAAATAATAATAATAAATTTTTTAAATATTTTTAAAACACAATGACAAGCAAGATAAAAAAAAATGGTGAATTGTTAAGCAAGCTAACTTTTCTAATTTTGATCTTACAATTGCCATGTCCACACACTAACAATTTATTTTATTTCCATGATCAGATGAAAATTTAAAATTATTTCTCTCAGGTAAAAACTAATTTCATCAATAAAATCAAATACAAACCTCTCGATCATGACTTAAATTTGAACTATAATACAGGAAAAATGTACTTTCAATTAAAAAATTGGTGTTAACTTCTGATTTTTAAAATATTTTCATATAAATAAAAGTTAAAATTAATTTTTTTATTGTAAATTAAAAATTAAAAGTGAAAATAAATTACCATAAAAGGGAAGGAAAAGACATCGCAATAAAAAAAAATTAAGACAAAAAAACAGCGGATAAACCACCACCATCTCTCTTTAAACCAAAAGAAGACCATGCTTGTTACAGATAGTTACTCCACTCTCTCTCTCTCTCTCTCCCCCTCTCCCACTTCAAAGTTCAAACCCTAACTATAACTCCATGTAAACAAATTCAAACTATAAAATATAATATTAAAGATTTACTAGTTGCACAAGCAAAAGAGTCCTTCTCATTTCTTCCCTCATCTCTAAAATTCGCTTGCTCTAGCACTATCTATCTCTCTTCTTCTTCTTCTTCCTCCTGTAGTTCTTTCACTTATTCCAAAACAAAAAAAATGGGTTCAAGAAACAAAGACCCAATTCACCACCAAACAACCCGAGAGTCCATCTTCACCATGAAGAAGAATCAAGAAGAGCCATAGTTTAGAGGAGGGATATTGTTTTGTGCAGTAACATTGGCCACATTATGGGAAAAGTGGGAAATGGTGTTAATGGTAGTGAAGAGGAGCAAGGAATAGGTACAAGTGACGAGAATGGAGAGCAAAATGTAGAGAGGAGATTTTGTTGCTTTGGATGTAAAGACAATTTTATTGTTACCAGGTTTACTGGATTTAGATGTGTTTTTGTACTTTTATTATCCGTTGCTGTTTTGCTGCCGGCTCTTTTTTGGTTGCCTCCTTTTCTAAAATTTGCAGATCAGGGGGGTCTGGATCTGGATTACAGGTTTAAAGGTAGGGGTTTATTTTATTTTAATTTCTTAAATTCGTATGGGTTTTTGGATCTGCGGGTGTTGGCATTTTGAACTAGGATGGATCTGGATTGTTAATTATTTATTTTTAGTGGATTTTTTTTGGTTATGTTTAATTTGTCGGTATTTTTTTTGTTCGGTGAGGTTGTTAAGAAATGTTTGGTTGATAGGAAAATGTGAGAAAAAATAGGAATGTAGAATTTATCAATTTGGCTTTTTTTAATGGTTGCTTGAATTTTGGGTTTTGAAAGTGGTTATGATCTGTTGGTGAGTATTGGGTTGGTGAGAAAATGCAGGGAAAGAAATTGAGATAATTTTTTTTTATACCGAGGAAACAAGGTAGACTACGTGATATTAGTAATTGTAGTTTGACAATTTTGGTTTATTTAGATTTGGTCAAGCTAGAAATGCAAGTGAAGGAAAGAATTGTGGTATCAGAATTTCTATAACAAGGTGGTGGTCTTTTGTGTTTCTAAATCGAGTACAGGTCTAGATTTCTGAGATATAGACCTATAGTTTGGGACATGGATTTCTTAATTATGGATTGCTTAAGACTGAAATTTAGATGGATGGGATATGTTGAACGGTTTCATGCTAGTTTTAGTAAATACAATCTATGATACATGCAAAACAAGAAATTTGAATTGCACAAAATAATCATCCAATTATGGCCATTCTGGAATAGGTATCTACTTACAGTACTATAACTGGAGTTTGTGTACTGCATACCTTTTCTATAATGATAGTTGCAATGTTCTCGCCAATGTTTTTTCGATGTTTAAATTAATTTGTCATTTCTATATGTTGCTACTGAGTAGTACGTCGTGCACCATTCTGTTCCATATTGATCATGTATTAAGAATAAACTTACACCCTTCAAATATATTAGCCTATCCACTTAACAGTGCTGATGTTTGGATGGAAGCCTTAACAAGGTGTTGGAGTCTGCTGACGTGTTATGTTCCATAGATGATAGGTCTTTTATATCGTAGTCATGAATGGCTGGTTTTGTTAGGTGCTGCAAGTAAGGTTTTGCTGAGTTTTGTAATGACCATTGAATTTGGTATGGCTTCCAGTCCCAATGAATTGGTGACAAAGGTGTCATTAAGCTTAGTTCAGCTGCATATCTAGTATATTGCGGATAATTTGATCTAAATTGGTTCATTAATTTAGTTCTCGCTGGTGTTTCTCTCCACTGATCATGGACATTGATGCTGATAAAGCATACATGTAGTATTCATGCCTTTTGGGTCTCAATTATGCAGCACCTTTTATAGGATTCATTTTCATTCTGGACTAGGAATCTCCTTCAGTCATGTTGTGCTGTTAATATGTGCAAATAATCGTGCTGGAAAGAAAAGTGTACAATGGTCCAGTGGAGAGTATCATTGGTCATTACAGGCGTTGAGTTTTGTTTCATTGACGCAGCATGTGTTATTGGATGCCTTTGTGTGATAAACACCAATGAATTGTTTCTGCAAAAGAAAGAAAAGAACATCAAAGAAAAAATAAGAGGAAGGTGTTGGTTTTGAAGCTGTGGAAGAAAAGGGCATGTGAAAATGTGCCTTTCATGCTTTATGTTATGTGGATTCTGTTTCTTCAATGCACATTTTATCTTCACAAGTCTTTTTTTATCAAATTATCATAGGTTCAAACCATGAAATTCACTCTTTCAATTATTGGTATTAACATGTTCAATTTTTATGTATTCAGATCATGATATAGTAGCAAGTTTCCTAGTCAATAAGTCGGCTTCCTTGCTGGAGGACAATATATTGAAGCTTCAAGATGATATTTTTGATGAGATGAATGTTCCTAATACCAAGGTATACACTTGGTCGATTGCTCTTATATCATTGAATCCCATACTTTCTCAATTTTGATTCAAATTCATTTATTGAATCAGGTTGTTGTCCTTTCTCTTGAGCCTTTCACTGGATCAAACATCACAAAGGTCATGTTTGGTGTTGATCCACTTCAAAATGATTCAAAAATATCATCAACTGATCAAAGTCTAATCAGGGGCTTGTTCGGATCTTTGGTTGTGAACGACTCATCTCTCAGATTGACTAAGTCCTTGTTTGGCGATGCCTTCTCTTTTGAGGTGCTAAAATTTCCTGGAGGAATTACTATCATTCCACCACAGAGTGTTTTTCTTTTGCAGAAAGTGCGAATACCATTCAACTTCACCTTGAATTTCTCTATTTTTCAAACACGGGAAAATTTTGCTGAGCTGAAAAGTCAACTGATGACAGGACTTCATCTAACAACCCGTGAGGTTTGCTGATAATTTGCCTCCTCTCTTTTATATCATGGCATATTTTGCACTCTATGTGACAATTATCTGTATCCATACATGTGTGAGGTATCTCTTTACAGCAGCTTGTCAATATTCCAACTTTTGAATGTGTATATGAGAATGTAGCATGGTATGTTTTTGTATTGGTAGTGAGGGATCATGACTTAGCATTGGGTCCTTCAAAGTTGTGTAAAAAGCGAGTTGGTAGGAATACACGAAGGAAGGGTTTCTTTTCTGCTTCAGAATCCTTTTTTCTGACATGGAGAGAGAAACTCATGTGATATAACTTTTTATCCATCAAAGATTCTACTCCATGGTTGCTCAAATAGAGATACACCTGACAGTTTCTCTAGAGAATTGATTCATATACCGCTCTAGAGTTTGCTGTGCAGAATCTGATGATTTTCTTTTTTCAATGCAGAACTTGTACATAAACTTATGGAATTCACAAGGTTCAACAGTGGATCCCCCTACTACTGTTTTGTCATCGGTTATATTGGTTATCGGGAATACCCCCAGGCTAAAGCAACTGGCTCAAACCATCAGAGGTCATTCCAAGAATCTTGGCCTGAATAACACTGTTTTTGGTAAAGTGAAGCAGGTTCGTCTATCTTCCATCTTGCAACATTCACTACATGGTGGTGAAGGCAGTGCCCCCTCACCTTCTCCAACACCTCTCCCTACCCCCCCCCCTCACCCCCCCCCCACCGCCGCCACCACCACCACCACCGCCACCACCGCCACCACCACCACCACCATCACCATCACCATCACCATCACCATCACCATCACCGCCGCCACGCCTATGCTCCTGCAATTTCACCTGTACCTCCAGCTAAGAGAAGTGCTCCTGCACCTGAACCTGCCCCATTGAAAAGTTCACCAGCACCTCATAACAGCAATGGAGCAAAGCCTCCTGGCTGTCAATTTGGGTGTAAAAGAAATTTTACAGGGAATGGCAGAAAGGGGTCTCATCTAGCCCCCTCAAATGCACCTAGTAGTTCTCACTTTTCTGCCTCCTCACCTCAACCTGACAATGGTCCACCATCAGTGTCACCAACCCCATCACAGATTTCCCAGACAATTCCTGTGTCTAGTCCTTTGCCAAATGTAGTCTTTGCCCATGCTCAGCCACCATCAGGGGGTAAACCTAAGGAGCATTCTGACACAATGCTGCCAGTTTCACCATCACCGGCTCCATCTTCATGTGAGTACATTTAATAAACTACGTGCTTCATATCAGAGATAAAAGCATGGATTTAATACTTTTTTTCTTGGTAAACAGATGAAATTTCTCTCTGCATGGACATTCGCCCCCTTATTTTTCATTCTGGCACTTTTACTGCATATTTGTTCATGAAACACAGCATGGGTTGATTTGTTTGGTATATGGATTCCTTTAGTTTTTGTTTTTTCCCCTCATGCACTGTTCTTTTTTCTTTTCACAAGCTTGATTTTTTAGCATATTTTTCTAAAACAATCTCATTTCTTTGATGGGCAATGGAAATCTTTCACGCATGAACCATGCACCAATGATCTGAAACTGCTGGACCACTATTCAAATGGTTATATTCACATGAATGCCATGTAGTAAACATCTAATTTTGCAGCTTCTTCAGGTCTTCTCACTGTTCAATGGTCTATCGTTCTATCCCTGGCTGCTCTTGTATTACAATTATAACAAACCAAAAGAGAAACGGCTATTTTCTAGTTAAAATCACTTCTCCGGTAGTCGAAGGACTCAATTGTATCTTGCAATTCAGACAGACAGAACAAACTGGAGGAGTTCAAGTGGGAGCAATGCAAAGTGCGTTCCTCACATCGAAGTGGATATATGTTTTTGTGGATGTAAATATTTGATTAAAAAGTTCAGCATGCAGATGCATTTTCAGGTCAAAGTCACAGAGGTGGCAGGCCTTTGATTGCACTGCTGCTGCTGTGTATTCTCTTCTGCAGAAATGTAAGAAGGAAAAAAAAAAAGCTGAAAAAAAAGAAGAACATAACAAATGTATCAAATTACCATTTTGTTTCTCATCCCTGCCAAGTCAATCAGGTATGATTTTTGATCCCAGGCACTCCTGCCTATTCTCTTTCAGTTTTGCCTTTGAACTTTTAGCCTTTAAAATCACAATGACTGGATCTTGTTCAATTCTGCTCCCTTAATTTCTTTAAATAGAGAGAAGGAAAAAGGAACAGAAGATACAGTGCTTCAATAATTCTTCTGTGTTATCTTTGACCCGTTTGTTGTATCAATGTCACTGGTCAGATGAGTACTTAAGTCTAAACATGAGTATCATTGAGCTAAACAGTATCTGGTTTTTGTTAGCTTAATTTTTTTCATGGAAATTCCAGCTGATCAGTGATGAACTGACAAGCCACAAAGCAAATGTTTGTTCATGTGATAGGGTTGTCCAGAAAACCAACTGCTTGGCAAAAACTTTTTTACCTGCTTGGTTGTCCTTGCCTTTTAGTATTCTTGAGAACCCTACAAGATACAGGTAAGAACTAGGTAATTACCCATGGTGTGTTGGTGGATCAAATTTTTTGTTGTATGAAAAAAGAAAATATTCAAGTGTCAATAATAAAAAAATAAATTAGATGAAGGTTGGCCTGATGTGATGTAGTGGTTGATTTGATATGATAAAGCTAACTTTGCAAGCTTAAAAGATAATTTGAATGATCAATAAAAATATAATATGGTAATAAAAATCATGGTGATATATATATGTTTTAAAAATATTAAGATGATAGTATGTTGGATTTACATGGATTTGCCTGGGATAACTGTGTTTGAAAGCAAGTAATAAAAAAAAATATTAAACTCAATTTTTAATCAAAAAGATGAAATTTAAAATAAAATTTAATTGTAAAAAATCATAGAGGTCATAGGTTAATATGCCAAAATTGATTTATGAGATTGAGATAATTGTGAAAGAAATTTTTTTTTAAAAAATTATGAGTTTAATTTTTAATCAATCTAATATGAATTGATGAGATCAAAAAAAGAAATAATATAAATCAACTTGAGCTAATTAGCTATATTTGTGACTACAGCTATAAAGCTAAAATAACCCTATAAAAAATTAATAAATTTATTTTTTAATCAATATAATATTGAAATGATAAAATTAACAAATAAATAAATTAAAAAAAAAAAAAAAAAGTTGAGGCAATTAGGCTAACTCATGATCTAAAGTTATGAGATTGTGATTATATTGTATAAATAATATAAAAAAAATATAAAACACAATCCCTTGTCAAATCAATGTTAAAGGGTTAAAATAAAATAAAAAATAGTTAGAAAACAAAAAAATATTACGAGTCAAACCACAATTAACTTGTCAAACCTAAATCATAAAATCTAGATAAATTAATAGAAGAAAAAAAAGTGATTCCCAATCAACCTAGTATTGAAGAAAATAAAAATAAAAATATTGAAATAAAAAAGTAAAAAAAAACTAAGCCAGCCTTGTAAAGACAAACAACTTGAGTAATGAAATTTTATAATCCTATAAAAAGAAAATAATCATATTTTAAAAATAAACTTTTACTCAATCTAATATTAAAAGATAAAATTAAAAAAAAATCAAGTTAATCCATACTAACCCAAACCTTGGTTAGTAGAATAAAATAACTCAACATAAAATAAACTAAAACAAATTATAAAATTTAATATTCATTAATCCAACATTAAAAAAAAACTGAAAAAAAAAACATAATAGCCAAATTATAAAACATCCTGACATTTCATTTTAATGAAGAGTGAGACATCAAGTATATGTCAATTAATAATAATTAACAGACAAGGATTGGGCAAGAATCTTTCCAATGACATCTGCAAATCAAGGGGCCATAATGATCAATCAACGAGTCGGATTCCCATGCAGCAAGTGTAGCATCAAGGTGCCAAGCTGGTGTTTCAAATTATATTTTTATTGTTTTTTAAAGTATTTTTTATTTAAAAATATATTACAATAATATATATTTTTTTATTTTATAAAGTATTATTTTTTTTCATTTAAAGAAAAAAATATTCATTTTTTTATATATTTAAAGTGCTTGTTCGTGAGTGTTGTTAAGGTTGCTTTTGAAATTACTTTTCGTTTATAGATACATCAATATGATATATATAAATTATTTTTGATATAAGCAATTGAAGATAATTTAAAAACACTCATAAAATTTAATATAAATAAAAAATAAAAATTTTTTTTTCTATTTTTTTCAAAAATACTGAAAAAAATACTTTTAAAATAGAATTACAAACAATATCTAATTCGAGAGGTTGTGTGTCGTGTGTCAAGCTGCATATCTCATAAAATTCTCGTGAATTGCATGGATTTCTTGCTAAATTCTTTATGTGGTGGGAAGATTTCTATCCACATCCCTTGCCATGAGTGATCGAGGTTTATTTAAGTCAATAAAGTATATACTTTATGCCTTGAAATAATATTAAAAAATGGACTGAAAATTGAAAATTTTGAAAACGAGAGGTTTCATTTTCTTTCTTCTAAAGAAAAATCTTAAAGACCGAGACAAGAAAAACACCCTTGTAATGGTCCGAACCAACACAAAAAATGTTTGAAAACAATAGCTTGTAAGCTTTATTCTACCTCTCTTGATTATTGTTATTTGATCCATATGTTTAGATATAGTATGCCCTAATGTCTTAAATAGTTAATTTTCTTGCAGTCTAATTATTAAATCTTTAATGTTTTTTTTTGTTTGAAAATGCATCAATGTATGTATGTTTATTAAATTTTTTATACCAATATTTTAAAACTATATAAAAACACCGAAAAAACATAAATTTAATATTTTTGAAAATTAAGTGCACATTAAATATATAACTCTAAATATAAAAACAAATGGTGCCACATAACATAAATTCTCTTGGGGGTAGGGTATTACAAAAAGAAGTTGAAAGCAAGAACAATTTTTATTTTTTCGTGTTTTTCATTAATTTGTTTTCAATTAAATTATTAAAAATTTAATCAAGTTAATTAGATTTTATATAGTTAATATCTTATTGGATTCAATGAATAGATTAAGTCCAAAGTTATGAACTTTTTAGATTTATTCATAAGCTGAGTCGGATTTAACATTGGTGTCAAGAGTTATAAAAATAATTGGAAAATCTAATAAAAAGAGTTTGACACACTCCACTTGGCTGAAAAATATGGTTATTCAATCAATTCTCTTATAATCACTGGACAAACCAATTCTTTTGAATGAAGCACATAAAAATATGAACCGGCCATTTTTTTAACTGTCATCAAAGAGGATATATGTATATATATTGAACCGTATACTTAAAAGAGAAGCTCATGATTCATGCATATTCACAAATTGTTTTTTCTTAAAAAAAATCGTACACTTAATAATATATATGAGGACTGAATTTTGGATTTATTTATAAATACAGACAGTTTGTTAGTAAATGGAGGCGGATCAGCAACAAGTGACACACAAATTTTGAGAGTTCGGTCTCTCTGTCTCTGTGCCATCACTCGTGAGTTTTCAGGGTGTGAGATTCTCCATTATATAGAGCTTTGGATTTTCATTTCTAACCAGCCTTGATTCCTTAGTTTCTATAAGAGGAAAAATATCAAAGCTCAGCAATTTGCATATTCTCTTTCCAATAAAGAATCGATAAAAATATCTTTGTTTTGAGAAAGTGATGATCATTTCATTATCTGCAAAGTAACCTCTCTTTAGCTGCATTGGAAGCAAACGAACCCCACTCTTAGATTACCTTGTTTCTATAAGAGGCACCGCACTTTGTTGGTTTTTAACAAAACGTGGAAACTAGTCTCTTGTGATTGAAGTAAGGTCATCACTACTCGTATATCGATTGAAGACTCAATCTTTATCTCCTTTTCAAGCTAATCACTTGTAATTTTGATCTGGGCATTTGTTGTTTCTAGCCAAAATATAAAATTCTGCATCGCTTCTTCAAGCTCATGATTTTTACCTTTCGGGTCATTTTAGTTATGCTTTGTTTATCAGTTAGTTTTGTGATTTTTTTTTTTCCAGTAGTTACTAACAGAATGCTAATTGGGTTTTTGGTAGAAATCAAGAAATATCACCAGGTCTGATTTGTTTCTCAAGGAAATGGCAAATTTGGGATTGTTTACTGGAACCAAGATAGTGAAGTTAGTGAATGTGAGTTTTAGATTACCATATTATACTCACTGGGGCCAGAGACTGCTTGTGTGTGGATCTGAACCTGTCCTGGGTTCATGGGATGTGAAGAAAGGCTTGTTATTGAGCCCTGTGCATCAAGGTGAGGAGCTCATATGGTGTGGAAGTGTTGCAGTACCGAGTGAATTTAGTTGTGAGTACAGTTATTATGTGGTGGATGATGACAAGAGCGTGCTGAGGCGGGAGATGGGAAAGAAGCGTCAGTTGGTATTGCCCGAGGGGATAAATGGTGGAGAGAATGTGGAGCTTCATGATCTTTGGCAGGTGATGCTTTGTGCTCTTTTCTTTAACCCCTTTTCATGCTTTACGAATTGGAGTTTTCCATTTTTCATTTTGTAAAAAAGTTCTTTAGAGGATTCTTTCTGTGCCCCATTATCCTGGAAATGTATGTAACGGCATTGTTTTGACATATGTCACCAACAGATTTCCTGTAAATAGAAGTAATCTCATAATAACAATCGCTTCTTCATGGTTAGAATGATGTTGGCTTCATAATGATTTATTGATTGAAGAGGCGTAGAAATTACTAATAAAACAGTGCTGGTTTCTTCACATGCAACTTTTGCTGATGTAAAGTTCATTTTCATGGAACTCAGACTGGTGTCGATGCCATCCCTTTCAGAAGCGCCTTCAAAGATGTCATCTTTCGCCAAAGTTGGGGTTTGAACATAGAGAGATCCCTTGGAATTCAAAATAAGTTGGACACGGAAGGTAATTGTACAGACTTATTTAATGTTCAATCATTGTTGCTGCGTTAATGTTTGATCCTGATTTCTGTTTGCTAACCTTTTTTCTTTCTTAACTATAATAGATGCAGTCCTTGTCCATTTCAAAATTTGCTGCCCTAATGTAGAAGAAGAAACATCAGTAAACTCTCTCTCCCTATCGAGCTGCCCACATTTGTCTGCAAGCAAAGTTATGCATGCTCTTTTCAGCATTGCACCTATTTATGAAGTTTGATATGTCCAGGTTTATGTAATTGGCAGCACCACAAAGTTAGGACAGTGGAAAGTTCAGGATGGACTTAAACTTAACTATGCTGGTGACTCAATTTGGCAAGCAGATGTTGCAATACAAAATGGTGATTTTCCAATAAAATATCCTTTTGAAGCATTTTCCCACAAACAGTTGGATGTTTTCTAAATCATCTGGTTCCTGTTACACTGTTCTTGCCCTCCCTGTGTGTGTCTCTGTTTGTCTCCCTTAATGGTTGTTTACGTATAAGTACTGTAAATACGGAAAGGCAGGAAACTTTTCCTTGGAAACTGGTGCACATCGCGACCTTTCTATTGACTCTTCCAAAGTTCAGCCAAGATGTATTTTCCTTTCAGATGGGATGATGAGAGTAAGCTATAAAGATTAACTTAAATGTCAACATATGATGTGGTGCTGGGGACTTTTCAGTTTGTGATTCTCATTCATATATATATTTTCTTAAAATAGGAAATGCCTTGGAGGGGTGCTGGTGTTGCAATACCAATGTTTTCAGTTAGATCAGAAGCTGATCTTGGGGTTGGTGAGTTTCTTGACTTGAAGCTTCTTGTTGATTGGGCTGTAGAGTCAGGGTTCCATTTAGTACAGCTTCTACCGATCAATGACACATCAGTGCATGGCATGTGGTGGGATTCATATCCATACAGGTATGCAACAAAACTACCATTTATAGAACACAGAATTTAGTATTACAAGGGGACTCTATATAGATTGTATTAAGGCATAGTTAAGTCATTTTTTTGATTTTTTGAAGACAGAAAATTTCTTCAATTAAATCACCTGGCTAAGAAAAATAAGCTCCTGCCATCTTGAATATCGCTGTTTGTTCTCTAAAACTTCATGGTGCCACAGTAAAAAATCCACTGAATTATTTTTATTCTAAAACATTTTTATCAAACAAGGATTTGATTGACGAGCTCATTTACAGTTTTCTCCTGCCTTGGTTTTTTGGTCTTGCAGCTCACTATCTGTGTTTGCGTTGCATCCACTATACCTGAGAGTAGAGGCACTTTCAGAAAATCTTCCGGAGAATATCAAGGTGGTTTCATAGGCTGTTCATTTTATCCTATTTAACATGATACAAGAGTAGATTTTCTTTATCATATGCTGGAAATTACAGTGAACTATATTCTTACCTATTCAACTAACTTTTTACCCTTTTTTTTTTTTTGTCGTTAACACCCTTCCTTTCCTTTTCTTTTTCTTGCAGAAAGAAATACGGGAAGCCAGAGAGCAACTGGATGGAAAGGTTTTTTTTTCTTTTTTTTCTTGCAATTCTCCAACTTCATGAAGGAACACATTTCTGATGTTCATACATGCTGTTTTTAATGACATGTTGTGACCCAATTAAGAAAATGATGAGAAATTAGCAAGGGAGTGAATCATGATGTTGCATGCTTGCCCTACAGGACTGACCTGCAGGATCAGGACTATCCTAGGACTGACATGCTTTAGCTTGTTACAATGGCAAGAAAGCAGCAAGCCATGACTTGTTATTCGATCACCTAGCTCCTTCTTATATCCCATACTAGAATCTTGTACCTTGATGTAGTTCTTGGATGGGAGGGAAGAAGCAATCATGTTAGGGTCTCAAACATCATTTTAACAAGATTTTTGTATCTATGAAAAACAAAGAAAGAACAAAAGAAAATAAAAGTCAAGAACTTGTTATGATTAGAATTATGATAATATGGCTCAACCAGTCCTTGTATTAACATATTTGAGCTTGGATCTGTGCAGGATGTTGATTATGAGGCTGTGCTGGCTACTAAACTTTCAATTGGCAAGAAAGTGTTTGAACAAGAGAAAGATTTGATACTCAACTCTAGTTCCTTTCATAAATATTTCTCTGAGAATGAGGTCTTACAGACTTATATTTTCTTCTACCTATGATCATGATCATTACTCCTAAAGTACTTTGATGTGCAATTTGAACTTTGATCATTCTTCTCCTTGATTATACTCTCTTTAGAGCCGATTGGTTCTCTAATGTATGTTTTACTTGATTACAGGAATGGTTAAAGCCCTATGCAGCCTTTTGTTTTTTGCGGGACTTTTTCGAAACATCAGATCGCAGTCAATGGGGTTGTTTCTCCTGTTTTACTGAAAAAAAGGTTGTCATCTCTTTGACTTTTCATTCATCTCAAGTTGAGATTAAATATCATTTATTTAAATTTTATTGGATCTTTTCACTCATAATAACTAGGTAATATAGATCTTTGATTCAATTTCATAAACAAAGTATGTTATTTAATATCTCTGATAAAATCACACCATTTTCACACAGCTTGAGAAACTTGTCTCAAAAGACAGCTTGCACTACGGCATAATTCGCTTCCATTATTATATCCAATTCCATTTGCATTTACAGGTAAGTTAACTAGTCTCATGATATTTGTCTATCATTTACAATTGCTCTTAAGCCAGCAATTGGTTTTATCTTCTCTGTATCATAATTTACTGGCAGTTGTCAGAAGCTGCTGAGTATGCAAGAAATAAAGGGGTAATATTGAAAGGAGATCTACCTATTGGTGTAGACAGAAACAGTGTAGATACCTGGGTCTATCCAAATTTGTTTCACATGAACACCTCCACTGGAGCACCTCCAGATTACTTTGATAAAAATGGGCAGAACTGGGGCTTTCCAACTTATAATTGGGAGGAAATGTCAAAAGACAATTATGCTTGGTGGCGTGCACGTCTAACACAGGTTTTGCACTCTACATATGATGATCCTGTCTTACTTTCCCTTCGTTTCTTTCTGCAAAATAACCTCTTTGTTTCAATTACAGATGGCAAAATACTTTACAGCATACAGAATTGATCATATTCTGGGTTTCTTTAGGATCTGGGAGCTTCCAGAGCATGCCATGACAGGTCTGATTGGAAAATTTCGGCCGTCTATCCCTTTAAGTAAGGTATAGCAGCACCATCCTGGCTTTCCTGCATGAAAAGTAAGTTTAGATGATGCAAGAGCAATTTAGGCTTTGCTATAGGGTGATGGAATGCCTATCAAGCCTAAATACCCTTGCAGCACTAGTCCTGAAAGCATCAGTGAGAGCAATTTCCTTTCATGTTCTATTAACTATGTTCAAATAATGTTCCTCTGCAGGAAGAACTTGAAAGAGAAGGAATTTGGGACTTTGATCGCTTGAGCCTCCCATATATCCGGAAAGAATCCGTACAGGTTACCTAGTTTTCTTCCTTGGCTTTAATATGGTCTATACTTCTGGTGATTATCAATGTATTGCATTTGATTTATGACCTTAAACTAAATCAGACATTATGAGCATGCTGATTTACCCTTTCCTTTTTTTTTCAGGAAAAATTTGGAGCTTCTTGGACCTTTATTGTGTCAAATTTTCTGAACGATTATCAGAAGGGCTGCTATGAGGTACAGTTATGCTTTTAGTTGATAATCTTTGAGGTTTACCTCTGAGCATTTTTGACTGAACCAAAGTTGGTCTAGTGAAGAATTTGTGACTCCCATTGAGCCTCTAATGGTCTTCTGAATTCTTGTTATAATGGAACCTTTCCATATGAATGAACTGAACTGTCTTGCAGTTTCTTCCATTAAATTTCTTATCTGGTTCTTTCAAGTTGCAATTTATAGATCCAATCTAGCCATTAGATTTATATCCCCATATATAATGCATTCTTATAGTAATCCATTTCTGAAATTTTGTTGACTTGATATAGACAATCTTTGAGCTTGTATTTGACTCAAGTTTGGTGGTGTTCCTGAAGCATCATTCTATAGTCTCACTGTCAGAAAAGCAATTTCTGAATTATTTTCGTTCTCATTTCTATTTATTCCGCTTCAATCTTATTGTATCATATTTGATGTTTTTGTTTTGGTCTGAAAAGTTTGTTGACTCATTTTTTGTCAAATTACTCCAGTTCAAGGAGGATTGTAACACGGAGAAAAAGATAGCTTCCAAGTTGAAGATGCTTGCAGAAAAGTCCATGTTATTGGAGAGTGAAGACAAGATACGCCGTGACCTGTTTGATCTTTTGAAGGTAGCATATGGTGAAAAATATTTATATCCCCATAATTCTGGTAATATGGGATTTATGCCAGACCTGTCTCTTGATGGCTTCAGGGTGACTGTTCAATGTTTTCCCATTACTAGTCTCGGTCCTTGGTTTTGATCTGTTAATTCCGTATGCAGAATATAGTTCTTATCAGAGATCCTGAGGATGCAAGTAAATTCTATCCTCGTTTCAATCTCGAGGATACCTCAAGTTTTCAGGATCTGGATGACCACAGGTACTCTAATCATATCTATTATGGGAAATTCCTAATTTTGAAAGACCTATAGATGAATAGTGTAAATTTGAAGTATGCACCCCCCTTTTGCTTATTAATATTTCCGGTGTTCAGCACTCAAGTACTAGTTTGTTTCCTTGTTTTCAACAACCTCCTCATTTCCTGCTGATATTGCTTCTCTTACTGGTTTTCATGCAATACAGCAAAAATGTTCTCAGAAGATTGTACTATGATTACTATTTCTATCGGCAAGAAAATCTATGGAGGCAAAATGCTTTGAAGACTTTGCCTGCTCTCCTGAACTCGTCAGATATGCTAGCCTGTGGGGAAGATCTGGGTCTCATTCCTGCCTGTGTTCACCCTGTACGTTTGTTCAATCCTTCCCAACTTCAACTCTATCTGCCCAGATTCCACTCTTTTTGGTTATTTTATTGTTTCAAAATCTGCATTCTGTAAAAACCAAGCATGGTTGGATAATGTAATGCAGGTCATGCAAGAACTAGGATTGATAGGTTTACGCATTCAACGTATGCCCAGTGAATCTGACCTGGAGTTTGGTATTCCTTCTCAGTACAGCTATATGACGGTGAGTTCTAGACTTGCAATGTAATATTTCTCTGTCTATCTGTTCCCTTGCTCAGTTCCATTAGAGTGATATTAATTAGGCTGGCAATCATGTGCTTCAGGTGTGTGCTCCATCATGTCATGACTGCTCAACCTTGCGTGCCTGGTGGGAGGAAGATGAAGAAAGAAGGTGCCGATATTTCAAGAACGTGGCGGGGTCTGATGCAATTCCTCCCAGTCAATGTGTTCCAGATATGGCACATTTCGTCACAAGGCAACATGTTGAAGCTCCATCAATGTGGGCAATCTTCCCTCTTCAGGTACTGTGACTTGGCTCGATTATACATCAAATCCAAGGCTGCTATAGGGAAATCTGTATCATAACCAGTGAATATTTCATGTGTTGGATCGATGCTGATCAATATAAATTCAAACCAAACCACTGGTTTTCTTTAATGATCAGGATTTGTTAGCACTAAAAGAAGAGTACACTACACGTCCAGCAACAGAGGAGACTATAAATGACCCGACAAATCCAAAGCATTACTGGAGATACCGTATGTGCTCAATTCTATTTCTATAGATTGGATTAGGTCGATACTAGATTTTCTAGCTCTTTTCTTGTTCCCAGCTAATAAAAAAATCCGTATATTTCTCTGTCATGTTCTCAGGTGTACATGTAACATTAGAGTCTCTGCTGAAGGATAAAGAACTCATAACAACCATCAGAGGTCTTGTTCGAGGGAGCGGTCGCGCGCACCCTTCCGTTCAAGAAACCGACGAGCAAGGGAATCGAGAAACGATAGTATTGATTCCAGGCAAACATCAAGTTGCGAAGATATCTCCATTGGAGAGCAGCTAAATGGGGTTCCAAGAAAAGAGAATATGAGCCATTAGGGTTGGAGCCATGCATAAGCTTGTACAATATGAGCTAACTATGGGATGCCCTTGTTCACTCACATGAACCGTTTGTGAGAGTCAACATCCTTCTTAAAAATGGCTTCCCAGTTTATAATTTGAACTCTTATCCTTTTAATAAATGCATATAACTATCATTGCTATTATATCCGGAGCAAGTCAACTTTACCTGTCTAAAACCTAGCTTGTCTTTTTTTTTTTTTTTAAATTATAATTTAATTTGGCTATATGAAAATCAATTTGAAAATATAAACGATACTGTTTATTCTCATCTGATTAATTCAGGTTAAATTCTATTTATTATTTATTAAAAAGATAAAAAAGGACATCAGGAAATTAAGTTATGTTTTTTTTTTTTTTTTAATAAATAAGAAAAGGAGGAATATTCTGCCGAAAAGAGTGGATCTCAACCGGTTTCACAGGATGCCCCAGTTGCAAGGTATCGTACGGTTACAGAAAACGAGCGAGTATAACCGGAAGCCAGCCTGTAAGTCACAATTAGAATCTGCCACGTCTTAACATCACTCTTCTTACGTGGTCTTTTCTGATTGGCAGGTGGCAATAATAGCCACAGCGGTTGGCTAAAATGGGAAAGACCAAATTTAGGCAGAAACGAACTTTTAAAAAAGGGGGAGGGAAGGAAAGGCAGTTAAATAAAAAAAAACTACTCAGAGGGTGGTGGGAGTGGTGGAGAGAGGTTTTTTGGAAATTTTATTTTCCGGTGACCGGACTCGTTCGTCGCTCCTGTTGCTTTCCAGTCTTCCCTGAATGCCTTAATCAGCGTTCAGGGTATTTCTTTCTCTTATATTGTCATTGCTTGGTTCCTAAGAAACATAACATTAGGACATCAACAAATGGTCATATGATTGCAATTTTTTTTTTGTTAATGTTTCGTTGGAATAATTATTTGTGAACTTCACTTCATGATCCTTAACCAATGTTTGATTAATTTATTTGTTCTGTCCTTGATTTGTTTTTTCAGAAATATTTTGGAGATTTACCCGGGATGAACGAGAGATCAATAGGTAATCAATGTTGTTGAATAGGGTCTCGACCCTCATTTTGTCACAAAATATGGGATGTAGAATTTGATCCATGTGGTTTAATAATGTAATGTTTTTAATCTGGTATTGTAGGTGATGAAGGATTCAACAAACTTGGTACATTTTGGCCTGTATTTTGTGGGCTGTACTTGAGTGAAACAAAAGGAATCCTAGCACTTGGCTTTTCCCACCAATATTGTGTAAGCATGCATTGTCTCTGCGTGTTTAATTCTGTGAATTCGTGGTGCTCAATTTTCCATCTTTTCCTGTTGTTCATGGAAGATTTGCCACTATTATACATTTGTCATGCAAGAAACTTTGAGGGCTGTGGTATTCTTGGTACCCCACATCTTTAAATTTTAATATCTCCTTCAAATCTGTTGAAATTTCAAAAATTCCAGCAATCTCATAGATTGTTGGAGGAATTTGAATTGCTGTAATGGGATCAAAGAATTGTAGAATACTGGTAAGAAAACGATGTTGTGAGGATTATAGAATTAACCTCGGTTTGAATGCTAGATTTGTGATGCTGCTGTCGATTGTTGCTCATTTTGTTGTTGGGATTTTCTTGATATGAGCCGTAGATGTTGTTGGTGATTGATTTTGATGTTGCGGCTGTTATGGATATGCAGAAATATGATGGCTAATCTCCCATGGAAGACTAAAACTCTGGGAATCCTCTGAGAAGAACTGCCTCTGGCTTGCACTACTGCCATTCTCACCTGCATGAGATTCAACAAAATGGCAGTAGTCATTGATCAAAATCATGGATTCAAGCCATTTAAAAGATCTCAGAGATGTAGACTCCAATCTCTAACTAACTTTGACGTAAACATTCTTGACATTGACCAAACCAATCTTTCCAGCTTAAAAAAAGCATTTGAAGTAGTTAAATTTCACAGAAGCTTCTCCAGCCCGTGCTTTTCCTTGGCCACCAGAGTCGAAGAAGAGGTCGACACTACTCCAAGGATTGAGATTCTCGGTGGCCATGGAGCGCCGAGAGTCCGTGCTCTTGTTGTCGAGGTTGCCATAGCTCTGGCCTCTGGTGTTGATCCCATACCAGTATCCAGTGGACTGGGTGGTGCTTACATTTTGCGCAGCAGGAATGGAAATAATATTGCACTGGCAAAACCAGTTGATGAAGAACCTTTAGCCTTCAATAACCCGAAAGGCTTTGGGGGGCTGATGCTTGGCCAACCTGGTATGAAACGATCGATTCGAGTAGGCGAAACTGGACTTCGCGAATTAGCTGCTTATCTACTCGACCATGGTGGGTTTGCTAGTGTTCCTCCAACAGCATTAGTAAGAATTTCCCATGTTGGGTTCCATGTTAACGGTGCTGAAAATATTTCAGCCCCGCCCTGGAAGATTGCCTCACTCCAGCGTTTTGTAGAACATGAATTTGATGCTGGGGAATTAGGCTCTTCTGGTTTTTCAGTTGCTTCCGTTCACCGGATTGCGATTTTTGATGTAAGAGTCCTAAATCTTGACAGGCATGCCGGAAATATACTTGTAAAAAAGAACGATCAGAAGGAAAAATATGCAGCCGGGGCAGCTGAGCTCGTGCCTATAGACCATGGACTTTGCCTACCTGAGTGGCTTGACGATCCTTATTTTGAATGGCTGCATTGGCCTCAAGCCTTGGTTCCCTTTTCAGAATCTGAACTTGTGTACATATCCAATCTCGATCCATTTAAAGATGCAGAGCTCTTGAGATCTGAGCTTAGCTCTTTAAGGGAATCTTCTATCCGAGTTCTTGTCCTCTGCACTATTTTCTTGAAGCAAGCTGCTGCGGCTGGCCTCTGCCTCGCCGGTATAGGCAAAATGATGACCAGGGAGTCTTGCAGTGGAGAGGAAAATGTGAGTGTTTTGGAGGATCTCTGCACAAAAGCAAAGGAAGCCATTGTTAATGCATCGGATGGTGAAGAGGACAATATAGATAGCAGAGAAGAAAAGGATGAATTTGAACTATTTCAATTCGATAAAGAAACTGTGCACACCTCTGCTGATGTAATGCATCTCCATCAGCTTTTACATTCCCCTCCCGAGATTGCCAAGCCACCTAAAATTGCAAAATTCTCCCCTGTAAGATCACTGCCTAGGTCGCAAGATGAAGAATTATCTCCGTTGTTCGAGGAAACTGGCCATGAAGTCAAAACCCGTAACGATGGTGATGAAAGCAACAGGACTTTCAAAGAAAATGGTGGAGACAGCAATGGGGACGACAGCAAACAAGGGGGTTTAACGAGGAGCAAGAGTTACTCGGTCCAAAACAGGGCTTGCGAATCCGAGGGAATTTCTTTCGGAGACTTGAGTGAGGGTGAATGGAAACTGTTCTTGGAGTGTTTCGAGAAGCTGTTGCTGGAGGTTCTCGAGAGCTCAAAATGTGGCAGCCTGAAGCACAGGCTAGGAACTTCTTGCCAGTTCTGAGAAAGTCGGGGGGTGCTTGTATCTAGTCGGAGAAGCATGTACATTGCCCCTGTAGATTGTAGATTAACATGTAGGATTCAGAAGTGATTGGCAGAAAGCCATCCTTTCCCTTTATTTTTGTTTTCCTTTCATTTTTCTAATGTTTTTGTGCACAGATTTGTGAATACTGTCCATTACATGTTTGATTCTTCTTGCTAAAAGTTGCATTTGAAAATATTGCAGTCATTTGTTATTGTAGAAACCAAGAAATGTCCGGTGCTAATCAAGCACTTCGTGCCTGTTTAGGAGTGAAGTTGTGGTTGTTTTTTAAAGTGTTTTTCATTCAGAAATGTATCAAAATGATGTTTTTTTTTTAAATTATTTTTGACATCATCACATGAAAATGATCTAAAAACATCAAATTTTTTAAATTTAAAATAAAAAATAAATATAATTTGTTTTCAAAAATATTTAATAGAAAAACAATGAACCAAGACAACTTGTTAATTATTGCTAATCTAATCTCTTATGTGTGTTAACAAGATAGATTTTTTTCCTATATCTTTTAATTTGAATTTTAAATTAGCATTGTAATATTTTTATTTTAAATGAAAGATGTCATCAATTACTCATCTCTATCATGTATTACCCTATCAATGAAGACCCACCCCACTTTTCTACCCTCATTTCCTTATCTCCCTTTAATCATAGCCCATCATCTCTATCTATAGCACACCATCTTTAAAGTTGATGTGACTATGATTATATTTGTTAATGTTTTTTAAGTGTTTTTTTGAAAAAATAAATATTTTTTATTTTAAATTAAATATTTTTTTGATGTTTTTATATCATTTTGATGTACTAATATCAAAAATAATTTTTAAAAAATAAAATAAAAATATAATTATGATATTTTTTTGAATAAAAAACACTTTAAAATATTATTTTTAACCACACTTCTAGTTTAGTATATTTAATTTTTTATTAATTGATATCACATCACGTAACTGATATTTTTAAATCACCGAATCTTATAATTATATTTATTATATTAAATAATAAATATGATTATAGAGTAAATATTACAAATGCTGATGGATGGAAGCCCAATAAACGGCCCATCAGCATCCATTTCTTATTCTAATCGAAAAGCAATTGGGTAGTGGAAAGAAGACAAGGTATTTATTCTTTTCTTTATTCTCATAGTTATTCTCATTGATTCGTCAATGTCCACTTTTATCTTCATAGTTTAAAGTTTTTCATTCTTGCCCCTATATCCCTATAAGATTTTCAATTTTCGTTACTGTAAAGTGTCAAATACAAAAAATTATTTTTCTTAGTATTTCTATTTCTATTTTGCCTTTTCTTTTTCTTCTTTTCTCTTAAATCCTTCTATATACTATATTATTATTAAAATCTGGTCTTGCCTAATGATTTGAATGAGAAGATTTGCAATAGAAAGCTTAAAGTTAAAAATATTAATATGGTGAAACCTAATTGAATCAAATAAATTGAAATCTCACAGGATCACCTCAAAAAGATATATTTTTAAAAGAAAAGAACATAACAATGCTATTTTAATATAAATAATTGATTTAGTTTAATTCAAAGACTCATGAATTGATCCAATGACCGATATTTGTTTTTGATTATTTCTTGAACCGAGTTGGAAATTACACATGATACTCAAAATCCTAAAATATAAAAAATAATTTTAAAAGTAGGCTATTGATGATATTTGAGATTCTGATAAACTATAAAGGTAGGATTGAAAACAATTAAATTATAGGGATAAAAGTGAAATATTGATGAATCTATAAGGTTTAAAATGAAGTTTATCCATAAAAAAGACAAAAACAATACGGAGGCATTTGTGACTACGACCAATGTCAAGTCCAAACAGGCAAATAGGCTGAGGACTTTAGGTTGTTGGACCATTTAAAAATCTCCTCGTCATCCATCGAAAATCGTATCCTCGTCGGCCGATTCCACCCCAGCAGCAGCAGCACCACCACCACCACCATGGCAATCAGCATTGAAGATCACGAACTCCCATACAATACACACAATCTCTATGATGTCAACTTCTTCGATGACAAGATCCGTACTATAGTCACTCACACGCCTTCCTTTGTCAACACATGGGTAGCCGAAACCCAACAAAAGATCCACCAAAACAACCACCCTGCTGATCATCCCCTTCTAGTTGGCCTAGACATCGAGTGGAGGCCCAACAGGATGCGTCAAATCGATAACCCTGCTGCCACACTCCAGCTTTCCACTGACAAAGACTGCTTGATCTTTCAACTCCTGCACTGTCCCACTGGTATCCCACAACCCCTTCGTGATTTTTTGAGTAACAAGAATTATACTTTCGTTGGGGTTGGTATTGAGGGTGATGTGGAGAAGTTAGTGGGGGATTATGATGTGAGTACCGGGAATGTTGTGGATTTAAGGGTTTTGGCTGCTGAGAAATTTGGGGGCTGTGCAGTGGAAGAATTCTGGGATAAAAGCGTTGGTGAAGGAGATTTTGGGGAAGCAGATTGAGAAGCCAAAAAGGGTTACTTTGAGTAGGTGGGACAATGAGTGGCTTACTGGTGATCAAGTTCAATATGCTTGTCTTGATGCCTTTTTGTGTTACAAGATTGGAGAGAGTTTGTATGCTGCTTGAATTAGGTTTCATGATGGGACCTGCGGGTTATTTTAGTTCTGTTTAAAGATTATGTACTTATCTTGGATGATTTTTAAATTTGAAGTACTTTCATTGTGTGGTGAATGCTGTTTCAACTGGTTTATATGATTTTCTGTGCTTATTTCTATTTCGATTGATGCGTGATAGTGTTCTTGAACTGGATCTTTCAGGCTGTCTTCCAATATTTTGATAGATACTGAAAAGAAAAAACAATGAAATCATCTTTAGATGCGAAACTCCTCTGCCCAATAATGGCGCTTTCAAGTTGTCGAGTGTTAGAGATTTTGCGTAGAAAACTTGCTATTGCTAGAGTACTTGAAGTCAGCTACCTCTTCTTAATTATTTTTTTTGGATCACGAGGAAATCCTATATATTCTGGAAAGTGTATTTTGTGGATGCAGGTGAAGAAGTAAAATCTCGATTTCTCATGATTCTTACAAGAGATGCATGTCTGGATTCGAACTTGAGACTTACTATGCAAATCTCAAGTTTTTTTTTGTCATCACACCACGATCTTGGGAATGAATTACTAATAACATGTCCAGAAACATTGGAAGAAATTGGCATGGGCTCTGTGGAGTTGAATGGATACAGACCTGACCTTCTCAACTGGCTGCCGATCCAGCCACAGGCCTCAATAAAGTCAATTCTCTGTAATTGATAGTGCATAAGAAGTATCTACAAAGAGATCTACGCCGCGTGAAACTTCAGAAACCAAAAGAACCAAGCTTCCTCAGGTATTGTTGAAGAAGAGATTCCCCGCAGCAAGGAGACATGCTGGTATGGAGCTCAGGAGGTGCACCACCCGAAAGGGGATTAGTGTTCAACAAACAGGGGCGGGCATTTGCAATCTTGGTAATTGCTTGAAGATAGACATTTTGATTGTCTGTAAATATTCAGGAATGTATATAGCAGAGAAGATAAATGTGTTCCCTTCCATTTTTAGTTTTCTATTGTAATTGTATACTGTCGATTCTACATGCAACTATCATTTTCCCAGAAATGTGAATTCTCTACATCATATTAATGAAAAAAAAAGTCTTGTGTTTACCTTTTCTGCCTATCAAGTCAACTTCTCAAGTGAACTCATTGATTTAACCAATTCAAGATTTAGTTCAAGTTTATATTTTTTTGAAAAATTAGCTAATCGCCCATGGATGCGCGTTGGCGAGAGGTCGATGGAGTTGTTAATATCTATGGAGTATAATAAAAAAATGTATAAGAAACACTTTGTTTTTTAGTTTTTTTTAATCTAAAGATGTAGGAAATACATTATTTATATGGTTAGTTTTGGTTTTGGCTGGATCTTTATCATTTTTTAAAAATAAATTAGAAGAGGATGATTTTAATAACACAGTTTGCGAAAAATTGAAAATTTAGTTTTGTGAAAATGAATTTGTTTTTTGTGCCATAAATATTATGAAGTGCTTGAATGATGATAAATTGTTTGAAACAAATTAAATTCTAAAAAAAATATCAATTAGTTGAAGAATAAAAAGAAACGTGTGTGTAGTATATAGTATATATATATGGTTTGAGACACCATAAGAAGGTACATACAAAACATCTTTACAACTCTCACAATAAATAATATATGCAGATAAGATTTAGATACTTAAAAACTTATAATAGATATGATAGCACTAACAAATTTATTTAATATTCACAAATTTAATAAAATTTGTCTTACAAACTAATCGTGCATCTTAAATATTTATGTGTAGTTCAATCAATTTTGTCTTTTTGAAATTAAGACCCAACTAGACCAAGTGATTTGTTTGATTTTTAAATCGGTTTATTTGATTTCTTTTATTGATTTGGTTTTTTCATTATATTTTTTTTAGTTTTATTGGTTAATTGATTTTTCTAGAACACTTGTATTTATTTTTAACTCTTAATTTTGATAACCTATATACAATTACTTCACTATGTGCTATGCTCTTGTTTAGTTGTTCACGACATATGTACTAGATTCATCTAATAATTGTTTTTATATGTTGTGGAAAATATAGTTTAGGGTTAGATTATATAAAGTATTTATAAACCTCTTTTTCTATTAGAATTTGATTGAACCGCTTTGGTTTGGTCTAGTTCAATCAATTTTGATTTTTGAATTTGAGACCTAACCATACCAAGTGATTCATTTGGTTTTTTAAATCGGTTTTTTTTATATTTTTTTTGTTGGTTTTATTTCATTTTCTCATTTATTCTTTTTCCATCTAGCCTATAAAGAGGTTTTTTCCCTCTCTTATTTTGACATCTCAAAATGTCTGTTTATTTTTTTTTCTTTTCAAAACAAATAATCAAAGAATGGATATCAAATTTTATTACAATACCCCTCTTTAAATATTGAATTCATGTATTTTTATTGAATTACATTTTTATTTTAAAAATAATGTAGTTAATATAGTAAAAAGTGTATGAGTTGACATAATATTTAGTATATTTTCTTAAATTTTGTTAAGAGTGTAATAAAACATTTTTTGTTTAAGGTTAGGTTAAATAAAATATTTATACCCCTTTTCCATTTAAATTTGATTAAACTGATTTAGTTTGCTCTAGTTCAATCAATTTTGGACTTCTAAAATTGAGACCAAACCAGACCAAGTGATTTGTTTGAATTTATAAATCGGTTTCTTTGATTTGTTTTATTGGTTTGTTTTTTTCAATTTTATTAGTTGATCAATTTTTCCAAAACACTCATATTACTTTTAACTCTCAATTTTGATAACATGTATACAATTAATTCATTGTGTGCTATGCTCTTGTTTAGTTGTTTTTGACAAAGATACGAGATTCATATAATAATTGTTTTTAGATGTTGTGGAGAATATAGTTTAGGGTTAGGTTATATAAAGTATTTATACCCTTTTTTCTATTTAAATTTGATCGAACCGATTTGGTTTGGTCTGGTTAAATAAGTTTTGGTCTTTTGAATTTGAGACCTAACTAGACCAAGTGATTTGTTTGGTTTTTAAATCAATTTCTTTGATTTCTTTTATTGGTTTGTTTTTTTTTCATTTTTTTTTTCAATTTTATCAATTGATTTAACACTTGTATTTAATTTTAACTCCTTCACCATGTGCAATGCTCTTTTTAATTGTTCACAACAAATGTGGTAGATTGATCTAATAATTAATTTTAGATGTTGTGGAAAATATAATTTAGGGTTAGCTTAAATAAAGTATTTATACCCCTTTTTCTATTTAAATTTGATTGAACCAATTGGTCTGGTACAATCATTTTTGTCTTTTTGAAATTAAGATTGAATTAGACCAAGTGATTTATTTGCTTTTAAATTGATTTCATTGATTTTTTTTCATTGATTTGTTTTTTTTTTCCATTTATTTGTTTACCAATTTTATCGATTGAATGATTTTTCTGAACACTGGTACTTACTTTTAGCTTTCAGTTTTGGTAACCTGTATTCAATTGTTTCACTATATGATATACTCTTGTTTAATTATTCACGACAGATGTACTAGATTCATCTAATAATTATTTTTAGATGGTGTGGAAAATATAGTTTAGTTTAGGTTAAATAAAGCATTGATGCCTTTTTTTTTCTATTTAAATTTGATTGAATCAATTTGATCTAGGACCTGTTTGGGAGGGTGGTTGCGGTTGCTTTGAAAGTGCTTTTCATTTAAAAATATATCAAAATGATATATATATATATATATATATATATATATATATATATATATATATATACATTTTTGACATCAGCACATCAAAATTATTTAAAAAACACAAAAAAAATCATTTAAAATGAAAAAAAAGAGAAAATGGCGTTTCAAACGCCCTTCCAAACAGTTTCTTAGTCTGGTTCAATCAATTTTGGCCTTTTAAAATTGAGACCGAACCAAACCAAGTGATTTCTTAGTTTTTTTAAATCGGTTTCTTTGATTTCTTTTATGGTTTGATTTGGCTTTTTCAAATATTTTTTTCCATTTTTATCATTGATCGGTTGTTCTGAACACTCATACTTACTCTTAACTTCTAATTTTGGTAACCTATACATAATTATTTCACTACGAGTTATGGTCTTGTTCATTTCTTCATGACAACTAGGTTCATCTGATAATTGTTTTTGCATGTTGTGGAAAATATAGTTTAGGGTTATGTTAAATAAAGTATCTATACCCTTTTTTTTCCTATTGAAAAGTGAATATTGAACTGATTTGGTTTGGTCCGGTTCAATCAGTTTTGGCCTTTTGAAATTAAGACCGAACCAGACCAAGTGATTTCTTTGTTTTTTAATTCAGTTTCTTTGATTTCTTTTATTGGTTTGATTTGTTTTTTAAGTTATTTTAAATCTTGTTCAATTGTTCACTGGATTCATCTAATAGTTGTTTCTAGTAAAATAAGGTAAAAATATCATGACAAATCTAGTAAAAAGGCAGATTTCATAACAACCAGAAACTACTGTAATCAAATTGCATAACACATATGAAACTGTGTTCCTAATTAAAGCAAAAGGCATCATCTTCAACTTCACCGCCACCAAATGGCAATACAAAGTAGAAGGAACATAATTAAAGAAAGAAAAGAGAACTATCAAAGCTTGAGGGTCAAGTCAAGCTCTGCAGGGCTATCATGACTTTGCTCGTTCCAGGAAGAAGCACCAGCTCCTGAAGATTCAACACCACCCGCAGAACCAATTCTCCGAGAGGATAAACTGGACAGATTGGAAAGTGAAGGTGACCCCCCCTGGTTCGAACCACCGACATGCTGGGGCCTGCGACTTAGTAGGCTGGCTAGGGTTGGATATGAATTACGAGCCCTTGCAAGCCAGGCACTGCCACGCATGTAGCTGGGCTGCGAGCTCATGAGGTCGGATTGCCTGGACCACCATGCCGGACCAATATATGATCGAGACCCTGCAAGTAGAGAGTTAGGATAACGATAATGAGATGGCTTTTTGAATCATAGATTGCGATTTAATTCCCATATTATTATTTAGGGAGTTTTTATTATTAAAAGGATCATGATTATGGCTACGAAATGCAGCCATGGCTGAAGCTGTGGCATGGAATGGATACAAGATCCCAAAAGGGTTTGCTTCAATGGCCTGCTGTCTTTTCATAACAGCTCGCTCTTTTTTGTGGAAATTCTGGTGCCCACCTAATGCTTGCGAGCTGGGAAATTTCCTGTCGCAGAATCTGCAATCGTATTCTATCGTCTCTTCATCGTCATCACCAACCTCGCCAGTGAAAAGCCTAAGAACAAGCAGAGGATCTGATTCAGGATCCATGGCGGCGGGCTCCTCAAGAACCTTTCCTTTCATTTTCTTGTCCTCAACATCTGCAGCAGATGATGATGAACCCCTCTCCATGGATTTTTTTATTTGGTATAGCAATGTTCTGGATGGTCGCAAGCAAGATAGAACATTTATAGACTGAACAATGAATTCTCTTGTTTCATACATAGAAAGATATCTTATTTGCCATTGCTTGAAAAGGTAGGGTTCTTAAGTACATGCATGGTAATGAAGGTTTTTGAGAGTGCCCTAAGAGCATTAGTCAGCAATAATTCTCAAAATAAAACTACTTGCAACCTTTTTTTAATAAATCAACTGCCAACTTAGACCATAGCGTATCCTTCAAAGTTTTGATGTGTAAGAATTATTTTCCAAATACGTTTTTATTTTTATTTTTATTTTTATTTTTATTTTTATTATCTCTGTGGACTTGCCTACGCCCATAGTAAATATTTTTCCATGAAGAGTTTTTTTTTAATTAAAATGTTAGAATTGATTCATATTTATGTAGCATAAAAAACACCAAGGGCCAGTAAACACAGCTCAGATTCTCTCTTAATCATGGTATGAAAGATTTGAATTTGCTTGCAAATATATTAAGATATGATAAATTTTTGTTACTATCATTTGAAAAAAAAAAAATGTAACCTGTCTTCTTGACTACGGATTCAACCCTCATTCTTTTTCAACCAAAGTCTTAAAATTATAAAATTAAATGTTATAATAGTGTTTCCTTAAAAAACTGGCATTAATTAAAAAATCAAGTCAGTGGGAAAATAAATATATTATATATTTTTTAAAATCTGTATTGTCTTTCGTTTTAGTTTTAGGATAGAGATTTTCTAAATTCAATTTGAATCAATAAAACACCGGTATCATTTTCGAGATTTGCTGTGCAGATTGAAAGTCTTCTGTTATCATGTCACACTTATTAAGGACTTTAAGTGTGTAATCAATCGACAAAGAATTGCAAGTTGATAATTTCCTTTATCTATCTATCTATCTATCTATCTATCTATCTATCTATAACCAACCATCAAAAATTATGTCGCGCTCTTAATGCTCTTTGTGTATATACTTAGAATAAAATGTATTGCTTTTGCTTTCTCATAAAACTAAATGAGATCCACACAGGTCTCATTTTTATTTAGTGTACAGCAATAATACGCCTAATAATAACTAATAAATAATTTATTTACATAGGAATTCATGGGCTTGGCCAAGTAGATATATAGTTTAAGTTTTTATTGCCTTTTACTATCTGTTTTTTATTTTTCAAATATTAAATGATTGGGGAATTTTGTATATTGATCTAATGGTCTATAATCTTCATGAAGTTTTTTTTCTTAATATTTATTTTTTTTCTTAATATTTTCATTTTCCAAAGTTATATTAAATTGGTTTGCAAACCTAATTCTCTTTAGAAAGAAATTAATTTAATAAGATGCTTTCAATTTCAAAGTTATCTGAAAATTATACCTAATGAATTAGGTTTAACTTAATCTCGGCCGCTTGTCTAGATTTTTTTTTTTATATAAAATTGGAAATTTTGCTGGAACAAATGTTCTTCAAATCTGAATTTAATATTCCGGTCCATAAATTGTTGTTGCAGTGTTCATAAAATCTGGATATGCGTTGGTCTATATTAAAAGTATAATGAAGCCACAAATCTTATTTGTATTATGATCATATTTTAAATTAATCATGATCATATTTTAAAATATTGAATATTAAGTTTTATTTTTTGTCTCTGAATTTGTAGAAATAATCTATTAAATATTTTCATCATCAATTTCATCTACATCAAGCATTTTGTTTTAAAATGACATTATTAAATATAAAAAATTAATGTTTGTTAAGTATAATGGACCTGTTTTACATGTCATAGCCATGCATACACTAATTAATAATATCTCATACTTCTCTTCTAAGATAACTTATCTACCATTTCCAATCAAGAAAATGCTCAAAAAATGATATTATTGGTAAGATAAAACAACTTAGATTTTAATAACTATAATTATTTACATAAAAAAGAACACCGGTCTCCCCTAGCTCCTCACCTAAAATAAACCTCATAGTTTTAACAAAGTAGCCACTCTTAATAAGCCAGCATTCATGTCATAAAATATATACCTCTGAGAATATTTGAGGTCAACTTTTGATGTTTCAAATACCACTATGCTAACAGACCCAACATTTATTCAAAGTGTTTCCCCAATTATTCTCATGAATTAGGAAAGGATTGATTGAAATACAAATTGGTGAATATTTGAAATAACTCTGAGATTTTTTTCAGGTTAATTATTGATATTTTAAAATATTAACCTTCTAATAGGTATGATATATTATAAAAAAATAGTAACCTTTTATTCTCATAAATTAAAGGAGAATTGGTTGTGTTTTTGAAATATTGGTCAAATTCTCTAGGATTTAATAAAGTCATTATTGGATTCTCGGGATGTATGAAAAAAAACTTATTTTTATATGAAAATATGATTTTATCTTTGAGATATTTGGCCGTATGAAACACCTAAAAAAATATATTTTATAAATTAAACTCTTGTTTTTTTTTGGTTTTGTAAAGCATGTATGACAAAAAAAAAGATAAAAAAACATACATCTTGGCAACTAAACTACCCATACAAGCCTAAGGGCATGTTTGCCAAGCACAATCTTAAGGCTAAATACCTAGTACAAAAAAACCCAACCAAAAAAGTCCTTATTATTGGGTTAACTCGACGAGTAATCTCAATCGATTGATCTGATTAGTTGAATTCTTTCAAAGTGACACAATAGGATTGACCCAAAAACAAGTTGGGAAAGAAACAAAAAAATCAAATACATTAAATTAAAAAAAACAAAAAAAAACTATTTTTTTAAAATTAAAATATATCAAATTCAATGGGATGATGAACATAATGAATGCTCATCTTGAATCCTAACAACACAAAAGTCATTTTATACTAGTTTTTGATGAGAGAGAGAGAGAGAGAGAGAGAGACATAAGAAAGATTGAAATCATGTATTCATTTCGCACTCAAAGTTCTATTGATTGAGATTTTCACTCAAATTCTGAAAGTTGATATAAATGAGTTTTGATACCAAATTGAAACCCTAAGATTGAAACCATTATATCAATGTTATCATTGCATTAAAGCTTAGATTATTAACCAACACAAAGCTCAAATCCAACTTTTAAGGCAACATTCATTAGATGAACATCAAGAGCTTAAACCTAGAAATGACTAGAAATCCAACAGTATTATCAAACCCAGAATGGCCATTTTAAAGTTCAAATTCAAGTATCCTTAACTTCTACAAACCACATTATCAATTACCAAAACAACTACAACAATTTTTTTTGAATGGAAATGAAGAAAGTCAGAATCATGATAAAAATCTTATTATCAACTCAGCACAAATCATGTTTAATCAATTAAGAAATAGTGGAGTACAATTTATCAACTCGACACAAAGAATCTCTTTGCTAATAAACTAATTAATGATGGGAAATTGCATAATAAATCTTCTTCCTTTAAAACATTTATCAATTTTTAAAGATGAAACTAAAATCAAACTCTCAAAGGAGGAAAAACACTCACATGAAAGGAAAAAGAAATTCTTTTTAAAAGTAACTGTGTATTCAAATTACAAATTATAAACAAAGAAAGAAACAAGAGATGAACAAGAAAAGTATAGCATAATTAAGTTGCATATGATATGCTTATTAATGACCGAGAGAAATGGATAATCAAAGCTTAAGTGACAACTCAAGTCCTTTGCTCTCTTCTTTCTACTTTAGAGAAGTGCTAGCAGAACCCCCGAGGTTCATGACATCAGATTCCATGCTATTCAAGGACTAAAACCATATCTACCCCTAGGGTTTTGCCGTGAGAAGGATGATGCATAGGAGACCTCATTGCCATGTCCTAAAATTGACATGTCATAAAGGTCATTGTTAAAGAATAATATAAATTATATTCTAGGACCTCACCAAACAATTTAAGTTTTTAAGTAAGATGATTATTTAATATGGTATCAGAGCATTATTGATCTAACGGTCATGAATTCAAATCTCACCATCTTTATTCTATTTGATAAAAATCAAGTACAAAATAATGTAGGTCTGTGCAAGTTTAAGCCCAAATGACTTTTAATTGAGGGTATGTGTTAGAGAATAAAATAAATCATATTTTATGACCTCACCTAACAACTTAAATTTTTAGATTAGATAGTTAATTAACATTCACATGCTCATTCAATAACTTGTCTCTCTTCTCTATGGCTCTCTCCCGTTTATGGGCATTTTGATGTGGTGAATAATTTTATGTATAATTGTAAATCCAAGTAATTCCAAGTCACGTGTTTCGGAGAATCCACCTTTAAATTCTTTTTTATTAAAAAAATACTTTTAATTTTAAGATATTTAATTTTTAAGACATTGCTTTGATATTTGATTTTCATTTTAGTTTTTTTTTTTTTTAAAATTAAGATGTTCTTTTTCCAAATTCGAAGCAATGATTTGAGAATAAATTATTATATACACTCGAAGTTGTGCTTCCCTCCCTCTCTCATACTAATTATCTATGCATTTCATTTATTTAAAAGAAAACAGTATAAATTTTGATGTGGTGAATAATTCCTTTTGTTGGAAAATTGGTTTCATTTTTTTCTAAAGGGTATTAATTTGGGCAGATATATGACGATGAACTTTCCATTTGAAATGATATTAATTATCCTTTGCAATTGACTTTTGTCAAAAAAATAATTGATATTGAAAAAAATTCAAATTTAATTAAAAATTTTAAGTTAATTACCAATTCCACATTAAATTCCCATTTCCTTTTCAACCATCCATTAATTAATTGAAAGTCAAAAGTTTAAAATCATGATTTTTCTATGGTAGTTTTTAGGGTTTAGAACAAAACTGACCGTGTCCATATGTAAACCATGATTTGTAAACTTAAGATATTCTTCTATAAATAGCTAATTACCATTCGATTTAATGTTTAAAATTCGAAATTAGGCTATGTGTGTGTGTGTGTGTGTGTGTGTATGTAGTGTGTATCGAAAAAACAGAAAATAACATTTAATTTCCCGACCTCCTAATCTTTAATCAAATATGTGGGGGAACAGTAACTGTAAGGAGTGCCCATTTTTATTAACTGATACATCCAAATATGCTAAATTATATATTTCTATTTTTTTTAAAATATTCTTATTTATCTCAATTTATTTCCTAACATATACCAAGTTTCGATATCGAAGTTTACCGACCCATTTATTCTTTATTTTATTTTATTTTATTTTATCATAAAGTATTGAACGCTTTCAATTTCCTTTCACAAAACATGTTCTTAATTCGGCTCTATTGAAAATACGTTAGTTTTGAGTAAATTTAACAACTCTCCAAAACTAAAACCATCATAATTAGCAAGTAATTGCCATTTCCAAATTAGCACGTTTACCGAATCAAATATTAATTACTTTTATATACTATACAACTACGCTTTATACTTTATATAGTCAAATATTAATTATTTTCATATATATATATATATGTATGTATGTATTTTACCTGTTAATCAATAGATAAAATAAAATTAACAAAAAAACTATATATATCAAGTTGAATTTGTATAGTATTTGATAATATTCAAAATATTTATTAAGATAGCTATTTAAAAAAAATCCTTCCGTTTAAATTAGCATCTACCATATTATTCAAATGGGATTAATCCACCCATTTGAATCTGTATATATGAGATTAGATGGAATCATGAACGTAATTAATAGGCATTCTTATTTTTCAATCTTGCAAACTCAGAGATTTTATAAATAGAAATTTAGATAAGTTTCAAATTCATTCATGACAAGTTGGCTCTCAAATATTTTATAATTATGCAAACAAGTCCTTAAATAGATAAGAAATCTTAATGTTTTTCTTAATATATTTTATTACTCGCAACCTTCAAAGAAGAATTGCATAGGTGATGAATGAAATATAAAAAAAAAGTGTCAAATCCAGTAAATTAGTATTACTTATTACATCTACAAGAGCTGAGATCATGACTCCATTAGTTTATTGCTCATATGAACTATGAGCCAAAGTAACGACAACAAGAAGTTTCTCATGAAAATTTGATTAAAATAATTGTTTTTATTATGGAGATTTTTAAATAATTTTGTCATGTTTATTATTATTTTTTGAACTTTCAATCATATATAAAATATTGACATACTATTTTTGATATTTTAAACTTGATTTAACAATCATGAATTGATTTTTTTTTGCTAAGATAAACGAGAGCTATACTTTATAAAATGAAATTAATTTTATACTTGAGAAATATATGTTTTGTGCTTATTTGAAATGCCTTAAATCTTTAACAAAACGAAAACTACTAATTTATAACTAAATAAAAGAATTTGAATAGCGTCTTATGAATATCTTCAAAACATTTTAATCTCAGCTTCGTGACTCAAATTGTGGTTTAAATCAACATATTTATTATTATTATTATTATTATTATTATTATTATTATTATTATTATTATTATTATTATTATTTATTAACACAATTTTCAATTGGTTTTAATTGAACAAGCACATTAACTTTTTTTATTTTTCATTTTTTTTATCCACTCAATAGTTTCTTTGTAAATTGCTTAGGATTGAAGTTTTTTACATATTTAATAAGGATTTTATTTTGTATTTATTGATATTCACTTACAAGCTATATTTGATAAAACTTCAAATTTAGGTGGTTGGAATAAATCGTAAGCAAATTATTTAGGATAGAGGGTTTTTAACTTATTATTTTCCTAGTCATGGGCCAAAGTTTTCTAATAAATATCTAATAAGGCCCGATTATCATCAATTCTAGAAAATACTAAATGATATGGAAAAATATATTGTAGCTCAAGCCCCCGTTTTTTTTTCCAATTTAGTCATTCAATTTTTTCCCCTCAATTAAAATCTTTTATGGCCAATTGACTTTGATGCGTTAAGAAAAATGTAGTATTGAAAGACATAAGACCACAGTGAAAAAAAAAGAAGGTAGAATAGATGATAGGTTGCGATTTAGTGTAAGAAAATGAATTTAATCCTTATATTATGCAATTTTCTTATTTTCAATTCCTTTGGTTTTTATAATTTTAATTTCAATCTTGAACTCTTCTTTTGAGGGGAGAGAAAGTTATTTAGTGGTGGAGATTAAAAGAGTTGATTGACACCAAATTAGTTCTTAAGAAAGTCTATCTTGATATCAATAAATTTTATTTAATGAGTAGTCTTACCTTGATGTTTTTTGCCTTCTCATTGCTTGGAATGGTAAATCTAAGCTCAAAAAGTTAATTGATTTCAAGTTAATTTTGAATTTTTGAGTTATAAATAGATTTATTGGGTGAACAACAACAACTTTTATAAGTTTATGGCCTGTATTTTAAGATTAGATATTTATACACATCTATCTCTTAACTTTTCATTCAGTTTACATATTTTTAATATTAGATATTTATATTAAGATGCACATTTTTTTTTAATTTTATGCAACCTTAACTAAAATATTTTTATTATCATTTGATTAAGTGCAAAAATAATTTTAATAAAAACCCAGAACATGACACATTGCAAGATCAAAATTTTCAAATAACATTTCTCTCGATTTTTTCTAGTTTAATTTATAATTATCGTTGACAATTTTTATATATTTATTAGCACGAAAATTTCTCAACTTATTTAATTAAATACACACATTAACTTTTCATTTTATAATTAAGGTTTTTTCTATATTAAAAAAACTACATTTATTTTTTGTATTGAAAAATATTTTATTTGACTCCCAGCAAAACATGGGTTTGATAACTCGTGTACCTTTTATGATCACCGTGTTAAAATGAAAAGTTTTTTGTTTTTCATTTTCTAAACGACATGTCAAACAGAAATACAGAAAACAAGCTTGAGCTGAAGCTAGAAAATGAGTCCAAATGTATATAACAGGAATCTGGGGAGGGGGGGTTCTCAAAACGAGCAGAACAAACATGTTGTTTACTACGCCAACACAGATCTCACTTGTAAAACTCGAAGTCAGTGTCAGGCTTCTTCACATTGGTTCGGTAGCCTTTCTCGAAGTCCTTGGGGAGGATGACATACCTGTTTTTGCGTACTGCATGCATGCCTGCTTCTTGGCAGATTGCTGCGATCTGAAAATTACCATTCAATTGCAAGTAACGGTTAGAAATTTGGTCAGAGCCAGAAAAAATAACATCAGGTATGGGGACGGGAATCGATGAAATCAAAAAACACTGATTGGCTCTAACACGCCCTCCCTGTTTGGGAGAGCAGTGGCTTCCACTTTTGGGATTAAATCTGAAGAAACAAATCATATTAATGCATTTTCAAATGAAAAATACTTTTCAAAAGCACTTGCAATACCAAAAAACGTAATCTCCATCTTAAAGCCATTGTTAAACATCTTAACAGACAAGCCAAGGGCCCAAGGGAGAAGAGCTGGCCAGACATTGAAAAGTTAATAAAATTCCAAATGCAAAGCCACGATTATCCAACAAAATATGAGGATGCATAACTCTAATCCAAGAGCTTTTGCTGCATCACATTCCTTACAGTGCAATTTTGCTGGTAGGATCACTACATAATGCAAGAGTTTTATGAAGTCTAATCACCAGCATTATCCTCTCATTTCCTCTACAAATAGCATCTTGTAAGAAATTATTAGCTTGCCATAAAGACATCTACTAATTTCCCACGACCTTATCCATGACATAATCATAAATATACTGTTTTAACTTCATATCCAATCTATGATTTCGACAAGCCTTACTCTAATGAATAGGATGATAGAAGATTTCCAAACAAAACAATTTGCTAACAATTAAAATAAATTGCAAAACCTACTAACCTCGGCAGCACTAATTTTATCAGGTCGAGACACATAATCCTCCAAGTCCACCTCATCACTTAAATTCATTTTTGCAGTGCAAACCTGCATGAAAACAAACCAAATCAAAGAGATCAGAATACCAATATATTGTGAAATAAGGCGATGAGAAACTATGGTATCAGAGCATGCGAGGAGGTTCAAAGAGGCCAAAATCATCAATCTTACATGTGATAAGAGAAACAACAAATTGGCGCTTGAAACATGAGGAAATTACCTGGAAAACAAGCCTCTTTTGCCGTCTATCAGGCAAAGGAAATTCAATTTTCCGGTCAAGTCTTCCAGGGACGAAGAAGAGCAGGGTCCAAAGTGTCAGCCCTATTAGTTGCCATTATGACCTTAACATTTACTGTCTGATCAAACCCATCCATCTACAGGAGAATTCATTCATGATCAAAAGTCAGGAATTGGTCAGCCAACATAACACATATGTCATCAAGAAGTTAAATAAGTAAAAAGACAAAAGTTACATGCCAGACCACCAGTATATGTTGAGTGTGAATTACATAAAGATTTTCATTACTCATACCTGATTCAGGAGTTCCATTAGAATACGCTGAACTTCTCTATCAGCTCCAGTTTGGGCGTCAAACCTAGCAGTAGCAATAGCATCTACCTCATCAATAAAAATAATTGCTGGGGCATTCTCTTTAGCAAGACGAAAAACATCACGAACCATGCGGGGTCCCTGGAATAAAAGGGAAAAGATATTATATTGCAGTGCAATTGTGGGCAATTATCACCAATCTAGACATTGCCTGAAGACAAGGATTCTGCTTTTAATTACTCAGATGTTTCACATTAGAAAAAGTTAAAAAAAAGATGGATATGACACAAGAATGAATGGTATGGTTCTATCTATATCAGGAGGATAGAAAACTAAATTCAGATGCTTAGAACTTTCATAAGAAGTGCTAAAACATGTAAACAAATTTAACACATAAGACTGCTGATGATAACTCAAATACTTTAACAGGACATGGACATGGACATGCAAAACATACCTCACCCAGATACTTCTGAACAAACTCAGAGCCAACAACTCTAATAAAGGCTGCAGTTGTATGATTAGCAACAGCCTTGGCAAGCATAGTTTTTCCAGTTCCAGGTGGACCATAGAGCAACACACCACGAGGGGGGTCAATACCAATTTGTTTGTACAGCTCATGGTGAGTCAGTGGCAACTCAACTGCCTCACGAATTTCCTGCTTTTGAATGTCACATCCTCCAATGTCCTGGCAATACCATGAAGAAAAGGGGAACATGTGTGAGTTGAGATTGAATTCTTAAACTCAAACAAGAAACTAAACAACACAACAATATTAATATTCAGCTTGCAGAACATGCCACTTGATCACTAGTGCAAGAACATGCTAATAATAAAAATACAAAATCAGAAAACTTAAGAATAATAAAGCTGCAACAACCACAAACAATAAAGCATCATTTTTCAAAACCTCAAATTCAAACCCCTAGCTAATTAGTCACCAATTTGGGAATACAACAAAACAATCTAAGAAAAACAAAATTTCAAATCCTAACTACAGAACCCATAGCTACTCAAACACCAAATTAGTAACTCAAAACCAAATCCCAAAACCCACCAAAACTAAAATTAACCTTATATTATTACGTAACTATCATCAACTGAGCTAAATATAGAAACTCTTAAACCAAATTCACAAGCCTAACCACAAATTCTCAGTTCAAAATAAGCCCTAATTTCAAAAATTGAACTCTAGCAAAAAACAACTTACCATTAACCCCAACTTACCAAACCCTAGCTAATCAAATCACAAAATCACCACTTTTAGAAACCCAACCCCCCCCCCACACACACACAAGAAAAAAAACCTTTTCACTTACATTATAAGTAACATCTGGTTTCTCGCTCTGACTAAGCAGGGAAATACTAGAATCAGCCTCCGGTGGCAAAACATCAACAAGAGCATTCGAATGCCGATGCAAAGCCACAGAAGCCGACGGCTTCAACAATTCCCTATTAATCGTACTCAAAATCCTCACATAATAATTCGAACCCGTAGTAGACCCAACAATCCCATTATTCTGATCCACCATCTCCATAAACTGCCCAATTACAAGCGGCACCGACTGGATTCGCTTCACCTCTTCTTGCGCACGAAGTAGCTCTCGCTTCAGATTCTTCTGTTCATCCTTGACATACTCCTCTTGTATGTCGATGAATTCGAGCTGCCGTTGCAGAGATTTTAAGCGGCTGTAGAGGTCATCGTCTTCCGTGGGCACTGTTGTTAGGTCGGGTACAAGGTCCGATCTTGGCTCCACCGTCGGGGCTGGTTTCGGGTCAAGTACCATTGTCGACATTACGCGTTGATTGATTGATTGGGGGAGGGAGGGAGGGAGAGAGAGGGCTGGGGTGCAAAGCAAGAAATCAGAGAAGGTTTTATTTTATTTATAAACGGAGAAGGAGATTCTGAAACGGCTTTAGTGCTAATGGGCTTCGAGTTTGGACTCGGACTTTAGTGCTGTTGGATGGGCCTTGTTAATTTTTTTTTTTGATATATTTACAATAATAATAAAGTAATTAATAATTAGTGCTAGTAATTTTATTTTCCAGCATAAACCTTATGAAAATTGAGTGGATGCACCCTAGTTAAGTCATTGAATTATGAGACCAAGTTCGAGTAGTTCATTGAATTATTTTTTTTAATAAAAAAAACATTAACCTTATGAACTCAAAAGTGAGTAAATTAATTGAATTACCTGGAATATTTATAAAAAATATATAAAATTAAATATTTATAAAAACTATAATAAATTAAATAACCTTGAGTTTCTTCAAGTGATGATGCTTCTGTACATTCAGTCAGAAACATTTATTAAAAAAATAAATTGAAGAATGATTTAAAATAAAATGATAAACTATAAGAAACTAGAATTTTAATGACAGATATAATTGAAATCATTTAACAAACAACAAATTTATTGGGATTATTTATATTAAAAAGGTCAACCCTTTGTTCAGCTGATGGATTTTAATTGGACTGTTTCTTTCTTTATAAAGGGTTTGTGTGATTGCAAATTAGGAATTTCCGAGAAAGTGCAAGCAAACAAATACAAATGGCTCTTCTTTTCTCTGTACCTATTTCCTCTTCATCTTCTTTACATGGTGTTTCATCAACTAGGGTCACTCTTGGTTTCCCCTTGTAAGTCTCTCTCTCTATCGCCAATTTTAGCTCCTACTCTGTTTCTAGGAAAGATGATGAAAAGGGAAAACAGGGGGTCTTGGCGAAGAAAATGAAAAAGAATATATTTTTTCCTTTTCGGGTTCTGTTACAAACACAATTTGTTCATTTTGCATTGTTTGGTTGAACTTGTAGATTTTAGTTATCCTTGTTTTGGCTCATCCAATTTTCTTTCAGTGCCTACTTTTGATTTTATTTGTACTCTGAAATCCATGGATGGGTACTGGTTTTCAGCTTGCAGGTTACCCATTGGTGTACTCTCGAAATCTTTTGAAGGAATTTGCTCAAGCACCCCCGTGGGAAAGGGTTTAATGACAGTTAAGGCGTTGTCTGACAGTAAGGGGACAGGTCCAGATAGTTGGCAACCTGTGTCTGAAAGTGATGATGAAGAGGAGGATGTGATTCTTGATAAACTTCCTTTGGATTCAAAGCTGCAGCTGAAGCTTGAGCACAAGATGAAGATGAAGTCGGGGAAGAAGATAAGGCTTAGGAGAAAGAAGCTTGGTCGGAAGCGAAGGATGAGGAAGAGGGGACAGTGGCCACTGTCAAAAGTAAACAAGTTGAAGAATGTCTAAACTACCTGTTATTTTGCTGGTGCATTTCCTATCTCAATGAATGATATAAAATCTGTAAGTTTCTCTTTGTATTCTATGGAGTTGATTTGTTTATCAAGTCTTATTATGGAGATTCTTGCCTGGGCATCTTTTCATGATAATTGATAAGTAACATTAACTTTTATGGATGTAATTTTTTGTTAATTTTAGCAGTGTTTTTGTTGAGTGAGTAACCCAGGTGATATTCTTTATGAAATTTCGATGAGTTTAATTGAGTTGGTGGATGAAAAGAGGAGAAATAATCTCGTTTGTTTGAAATCAAATAGGATAGAGACTAAGATACCGAGAGATTTGTTTTACAAGAGGAAAGGAGTTCTTGAAAAGAGAAGAACAAACTTAGAAAAGAAAGAAATTATGTGATTGTTTTAAGGGTGAACCACTAGTATTCTCTTGGAAGCTTGATGGTCTTTAGGAATCTACTGTAGGAACTTTTTAAATAGCTACTCTGTACTGGTAAGGCACAGAGATGAATTCATATCAACTTCATGGATCTAATTGTGCTCAGGAAAGTTATTTATGAAATATTTCCTTATCAAACAAATGCAATTCCCCACATAGTTTACAGACTGTCATTCATCTGTTTCCTGTTTTCTGCACCATGATCTCCCAATCACCCCAGTTCTCAAAATTCATCCACTCTTTAGTCACAACTGATCGGTATAAAGCCTTGTTTGAGGGGTATTTTATTTCTCTGGTCATTTGAATAATCACGCTCCTGCCAGATTCTGTCCTGATCTTATTCTCAGCAGGAAATTGTTCAGAAAAAAAAACCATTTCTTTCTCCTGGATATGAAGTTGAAAAAACCTCAGAAATCAACAAAAAGAAAAGATAAAATTTATATTTTTCGTAACAAATGTCATATTTGATGTGCAGATTGAGCAGATGCAGATTCCCTACAGCAGAAACTCAGCAGTGCCTGTGATGTTATTCAGTTAAAAACACCCCTTCTCTTCTTGTGCACTTTCAATGTCTATGAAGTTGGTGAATGAAGATTATATAGCTGGATAAAAAATACTACAAGGATCATATCAAAAATAAACTTTCAGACTCATCAGGCTCAGTTCCAATCTTTCTTTGTAGCCTGGACGAGCCATTCATTCCATGCTAGGCATTCTTGCCTGTTCTGTACATGCAACTTTTCCTTTTGTTAAGATTGTATATTCTCAGTACATCATGTAATTGCCATTATTTTGCTGCTTCAAATTGGTAAAAAACACGTTGAATAATATAGTTTTCTATTTTGGAAAATGAATTGATGTAAATAATAAATTGTTAAAGCAAAAAGAAATGCTTAATCATGTTTGTTTCTTAAAATTTTCAAAGGAATAGAATTCTAAACACTATCTAATCAGAAAAAAAAACAACAATGTCTCTTCTTCACTTTCTTCTCCCCTCTCTATCTTCACTTTCTTCTTCTTTTTTCTCGTTGTCATCTCCTGGCACCCATCTCTCTCGTTGGACTTGCTTCATTTTTTGCAGTTGTAATATATTCTGGGTAAAAAATAGTTTTATTATCTATTTAGAAGAAAACAAATGATTGCCCTTGAATAAAAAACAGAAACGCAGGGTAAAACATCCGTATAAAAAAGACAAATTCTGAAACCTCATGCAACAAAAATAAAATAAAAATGAAGAAAAGATGAACTCTTAAGCATTGTTGTCTAAAATCATGATTTGACTCAAAAATCATATGATTTACGAGTTAAAAAAAAAAACCTGATAAAATCGGGTAGAAAAATCAGAGCAAAATCATTAAAATCGAGACCCCCCCTCTCTAATGGTGTAATTCGTTGTTATGGTTTGAAAAATTTATGGTTTGAAAATCAAATTTTTTAAATGCACACATAGACCATTTCTTAGACAATAAAAATTCCTTGTTTCTCACGTATTGATTTAAATATCAACTTTAAAATTTTAAACTTAAAATTTTTGAAAATATTTAAATTTATTTATTTTTTATTTCTTACTTTAAATTAAAAAAATTTGGTGTTTTTAGATCATTTTCATATGCTGATGTCAAAATAATTTATTGGAGTTTGAGCTAGTACTAGCAATATCGGTGTTGATACCAGTAATAATACTAATAATCTTTTTCAATAATAATGCTTTTGATGAATGTATTAGAAATAACGAGGAAGATGACTGTAATGAGACTGATTTTAGTTTACATAGCACGCCAACAAAATATATTTTTTAAATTTGTTAGTTCTTACCTAATGAAATTATATGGACATAATTGATTTTATAATGTATTTTGAAGTTATTTTAGATAATGAATGAACCTTAACTTATGAAGTTTTATGACCATAATTATATTGTATTGTATACGAAAATATTTTATGTAGGATTTTATGATTTTTGTTGGGAAATATTTTACATATAATTTTACAACCCGAGTTTAAAAACCAATTTTGTATCATGTCAAAATAACGATTTTGACAACCTTGCTAGTAAGAAAACTCTCCTTCTCAGATCTTCGTAGGAACACTTTCTTTTTTAACAGAAGATTTATTTCATATAATAATATTACATGCTCATGAGAAGTCATACATAGGGACTAGGAAATTCAACATGGTCCATACTTCAGGACAACAATAACTTGTTGTCTTTTTATTTGAGGTGGTAGATATTGCCTTGGCTCGATAGACATGGGGCCGGTACTGGAGCATACAAGTAATTACGACGACAGATGCCACATCTGGTTAGCTCCTCCATTGAAGTTCCAAATAATTATCTCGAACAGGTTTAGAATGGAATAGCTGACATCCAACACCATTGCGTTATTCACTTTCAAAATGGTGAAATAAGCCGTGTTGTCATTGCCGTGGCTGTCCCCAAACATCCAGCGTTGGTTAGCTGACACAGGGCTACAAGAGGCAACGACGACCAAGCTTCCTTTGCTATCGCCTCTACTAGTCAGGCACAGATCTGTGTTTGCACCGGGCCTTATCGAACCATCTGCGTAAAAACTCCATTTCTGTTCAGTCTTGTTCTTCTCGCACTTGGCCAACTTCGGGACATACTTGTCGGATTCCAAGCAGTGGCGGAAAAGCCCGACAATGGATTTTGGGGAAGGTTTCGAAACGTCGGTGAAACGCCAACCCTGGCCCAAGGCATAAACATTGGTTGCTAAGGTGAGAACGTTGCCGCTTTTCCCAGACTTTGAGGTCAGAACTAGTGACGAGGAGGGGTTCAGGATGGAGCCGTCGTGTTGTACTTTCCAGACTGTGGCGCTAGCCTTCACCTTGCTGCAGTCGGAGATAATTACAGAGCTTCCCGGACTCGTGCCGTTTGCGGCCAGGCACCGGCCATTAGATTGAATAGTTCCGTTCTTCTCCAAGCTCCACTGTTGATTCACATCTCTGCTAGATTTACAAGGGGTACAGCTGTACTACGTTTCCATCGAAATAGAATCCAAGATACACGTCGACACACAGATTATTTATGCCAACAATGTGTTGGGTGAACTTTGCACCAGAAAGAACTCCATCATTTTTTGGAACGACAGATCGGATGATCATGTCCCCTTCAGTTTGAACCTCTGCTAATGATGAGTCCATGTTCATAGCTTCTGTACTCGCCATGAGTAGAGTCGACCAAAGACATGTTGCCACCAAAACGCACAGCTTCATATTTCCTTTCACTTGTTTCATCTGTCAAAGTATACGGGAAGATGATCAAAATCTAGATATGTTAATAAGTAATTAATTAATATATATATATATACATATTAAAACATGTAAATATGGAAAGGATCCTCGTTACGGGATATATGCTAATCATAATATAAAGCTAAATTAAGGGAAATGGAAGCTGGCAATAAGGAAAAAAGAATACTGACATTGAAGGTCTGTAAGCAGGAACTCTTGTGAGGAAATGGGAATTCAAGAGAGGCGATGGATGATTTCTAACATTGCAACTCATCTGCTTTTATAAGGGGTTCGTGGCTTCGTGCCACTTTTTGTTTTTTTCTTCATCCACGAGTTTCACACTTACACATTTCAAACCATATATTATTATCTTGTCATTTAATGTAATATTTCGAGTATTTTTCACGTTGTAAACCTTATATCCATAAATATAATTATTATATTGTTTTTATAGAAGAATTTATTTTCGTTCCGATAGAATTTGGGAACTCAAATTACATATTTTTCACTACCATGGATCACCAGTAGGAACATGCATGAATCTATCTTATTTTCAAGTCTTAATATTGTTGCGATGTCACGGTCGCACAAATTAATTATCTAGATTAAAACAAAACATACATGATAATATAGATCAAGCAAGGGGTTGATCCAACGAGGACGTTTTAATTCAGATTTTTGTGTTGGGGGGTTAGTTTGTGATTATCTAAACTATGTCTGCAGTTAAACAATGAATTAAAACTCAAACATATCAAGAAAACAATCCTTAGTTGCTAGTAACATCCACCTATGGAAAATTAGAACCGATCATCGAAATGAAACTTCAATTCATATTCTGAATTTTTATCCTTCCTTAACATTGGTTAATTAATGGTTTCGCTGTATAACTAACCCTAACCAACAGACAATCACAATGTTCGCATTAATGATTTAGTTCAATGGCAACATTAAGAACTAGATGAGTTTGTTAATTTTTTAACACAATCAAGTTGTCCGCAGCTTGTATCCACCACAATTATTAAGCTTGGTTGCTTCACAAGTCTAGATCTCACAACTTTGATTTTAACATCCAACTTAGCAATAAATTGTTCACAAAATAACTTAGAGTCCGCTCAATCAATTAAGAGAAACAATCATAGAAAATTTGCATGGGAAAACAAGCATACTCATTCATAACACAAACCTATAAATAAAGGGAATAATAAATCTCACGATTCTTAAAATCCAAAGATTTTTGTATCCTTGCAACCAAGAAAATAAAGTTAGTCTTGCATATTTATGGAACAACTACTCCAAAAAATGGAGGAATGCATGATTTCAGGTTTGGAGGAAGAAGATTTATGTTTCCTCTCTTTTGCAAGCCGCCTCCCTCTTTCTACCTTTTCCTTTTATACCCCATAGGAAACCATGACTTTTATTTTACAAAATAGTTATTCCTTAAGTTAATAGTTTACATTTAAGTATTTCAATTACTCTTTGCATACCTTCTCTTCCGTCTTGAGTACTCATTCTTGAGAGGCTACCATGAATCACACCCCATAAGAAGTAATTGAAGCATCGGAGTCCAGATTCCAAGTTCTTTGTTTTGTTTTTTTCTATACGCAAAATAGATAGTCTAGGAAAGGCAAAAACAGCAACCTGAGGGGTTACCTGAGAAATGCATCAGCTAAACAACAAAAGCCAAGCAAAAGAGACCCCAGAAAAAACACAGACTAGAAATACAACGATAAAAAAAAACACTCCAGCCCCAGCTCCAGCCTTTTCCAGGAAACCAACAGCAGACATCGGCATTGAGAATGAATTGCAATCCCTCCGAAAATAGTTTCAAGAACTTCTGCAGATCATGCAAATCAAGCTGAAACCAGCTACACAAAGCTCTTATATTCTCAAAATCTTTGTTTCTCAAGTTGGTTTGCCATATGATTTCCCCCCCTCCTAGTATTTGTGAAGTTTACAGTCCTCAAAGAACATGACAATTTGGAAGCCAAGATGAACAGTTCCTGGGGTAAGCATCCAATGAACCAAATTCATGACATGCTGAAATTACTGAAACTAATTTTAGAGGGATTTTCAGTCTATTATTTATAGCAGCGTCGTCTGCAATTGGTTCCTCAAGAAGGCATCAACTGGGTTGGAGTCTCTTGAAACAAATTTTAAAATATAACAGTAGTCATTTTAAGGAGCACCAGCAAATACTATAAACTAAGATTTATCATCATTCAAATCCAGCTGAATCCAACTACATCAAAGCTCCACAACCAATCCAACAAATACGGACATGCAGGGTCGTGGCTCAGTTCTTTAGAACATCAGTGTTCGAGTCCCAGTGGGAGTGACGCTGGAGGGCTCCTCCCCTCATGTCCTCCTGGGTCCTTCCCTGCGTGGTACGCCTGTCACCCCCTGCTGTGCCTTATATGCTCACTGAGCTTGAAGGATGTTCAGTGGGCCCGGGGAAATAGTCGAGGTGCGTGTAAGCTGGCCCGGACACCCCGGTCACTAAAAAAAAATACGGACTTCATTGAAGAAACCCCGAAGACCAAACTGAAACAGACACGTTAATGGTCTTTAAATGTGAGCGGAAAAACAACTTGGATGGACCAGCAGCCGCGTGAAATGGCTGTATTTTATGATGACACTGGTAGTTGGGATTGAATGCTGAAATTTACAGATTCTGACAGGATTGGTCTTCTGAATGATAACGGAAAGACAACTCCCAGAATTGGACATAAAGATATGATTGACATGATGCCAAATGAGTAACACCTCGAGGCAAATAAATAATTTAGAATTAAGAAGATATGTAGATTGAAACAAAATAATAAATACCCTTGAGAAAATTCTCTAACCCTTCTTTCTTTCTTAATTTGCAGTACATGGCTGCTTTATTTTATTATATACAAGTAGATTGAAAGATAAAGCTTGAATGGAGAAATACTATGCGCATGGAGCTCACAATTTTTCATATTTCCCTTTCATTTTAGCTGCTACAAATATATAGTTTCCTTACAAACGGCCAGAGGAGATAGCCTGAGTGTTAGGAGGAGATAGCAATTAACTATGGCTTCAGATGCCATTTTTGGGTATCTTTTCCACTGTAAGGCCACAGCATTATCTGCTGATAAACTGGATCTGCGTAGAACACAGCCATCACTAATCCAACACTGAGCACGACAAGGTTGGATGAGGAGGAGGGTGCTTCTTAGGACATTACCAGTACTATTGCTAGTGATGAGGCACATATCTTGGCTCATCTCAGGCCGAGCAGAACCGTTGTTTCAGTAAAAAAATCCATTTTTTTCGTAAATCTGATTGTTACCCTTTTTTTTGTATAAAAAAAACATGTTATATCCGAAAAAAGAAAAAGAAAAGATGAACTCGTAAGCAAGAAATCTCCTTCTCAGATCTTCTACGAGAGAAGTATTTGTAACAGAAGATTTATTTCATATAATAATATTACATGCTCAGAAGTCATACATAGGGGACTAGGGAATTGAACATGGCCCATCCTTCGACATTGTTGGAATTCAGGACACCATTAATTTGTTGTCTTTTTATTTGAGGTGGTAGATATTGCCTTGGGGCTTGATAGATAGACTTGGGGCCAGTGGAGCATACGAGTAGTTATGACGACAGATGCCATATCTGGTTAGCTCCTCCATCGAACTTCCAAACATCCAACGTTGGTTAGATGACACATGGCTACGAGAGACAACGACAACCAAGTTTCCTTCCTTCCTTATTGAGCCATCTGCGTTAAAATTCCATTCTTGTTCAGTCTTGTTCTTCTCGCACTTGGCTAACTTTGGGACATACTTGCCGAATTCCAAGCAGTAGCTCCAAAGCCCGACAATGGACTGGTGACTAGGTGAGAAGGGAGCGGGTTTTCCCTGACTATGAGGTCGAATATAGTGACGAGGAGGGGATTAGGATGGAGCTGTCCCAGAGGTTGTCAAAATTGTGTTCTTACACTATACGAAAAAATATAATGTAAAATTAGATTGTAAAATTGTAAGTATGTATTTTGTAATAATATATTGAATTTTTTTGCTAATAAATTATATTATATTAAAATCTAATAAAAATGGTCATTAATATTATAATTAATTAATGATCTAAATAAATAAGAAAGATAGATATTATAAATCAAGAAATCAATGACATGAAAAAATAAAATATCTCAAAATCAACGTTTTCAATATAGTCAAATTACTAAATGATAACAAGTACACAAAAATCCCTTGACAATTTGGTTGTTCTCATCATGAGATGTCTAGTTTCCCTCCCATCTAAAATCGCAACAAAATATGATTTGTAAGTTTAGAAATATCCAAAACAATACATGAATGTCTGATTTGACAAGATCTATATGGTATTTTGACTCTATAAAATAATATATTTCTGAACTTTATTTAATCTAACAATTTACCAAAATATATTTTCATATATCTAATATTTTCCTATAAAATTTCAACTAGATCCAATAGATAGGTTGAAAGATATATTTAATCTCACAAAATAATAAACAAATATTTTAAGGTTAAATTCAAAACTATTTTGGTTTATATCATAAATTTAGTAAACTCCTAAAATTGGACTGATTTTACTGATTTTGCACAAATTATGTCTAATTTTTCTATTTTTAGATTTTAATCTGATTTAACATATAAATACATAATAACTTGTAAACTCATAAGATTTTAAGAGTGAGAATCATGATTTTAACAACTTTGGAAACTGTGGCGCTAGCCTTCACCTTGTTGCAGTCGGAGATAATTACATAGCTTAGTCCAATTTTAGCATGTAAACACTTGCCTTTAGATTGAATGGTTTCGTTCTTCTCCAAGATCCTACATCAATCTGACAGGCCGGTCCGCACTTTAAATAGTTTTTAGTAGAAACTCAATTGATGGAAGGGAGCAGTTGACACTAAATTAATTTTTTTTGTAATGTATGTGGTTATGATTTTTTCTGGATGTATGTGTGGTTATGTATTCTCCTTCAAAAAAATAAAGCAATCTCCTCCATCAACGTGGTGAAAAGAAATTAAGTTGAGGATTTTTGACGAATTTGAGTTGGCAGCAACAAGTACTCCCCGCCATCGGCTGCAACAACAACACACTCCTTTTTTCATCAACTGCAGCACTTTTCAATGTCTCTTCCGACCACCACAAACCACCATTTTTGACACCACCACTATTGGTCAACCAACTCGACCTCCTTTACACGGTGGTAGTGATAGGGTAACCTTATCCTTCTCCGGTAGTTACCATTCACTTCCGTGTGAACAATAGGTAGGGCTGGACATTCTATACAGTCCAACCCGAGAGTGTTGGGACGAAATGACCCATATAGTTGGGTGTTAGAGAATAATATAAATTATATCTTGGAGTCTCACCTAACAGCTTAAGCTTTTAGGTGAGATGGTTTCTTGACATGGTATTAGAGTATTATTGACTCAACGGTCACAAGTTTGAATCTCATCACCCTCGTTCTTTTGTTAAAAATCAGGCAATAGTAGTGTGGGCATGTGTGCAAGTTTCAAGCTCAAAAGGGCTTTCACTTGAGGGTGTGTTAGAGAATGATATAAATTATATCCTAAAGCCTCACCTAATAACTTGAGCTTTTAAAGTGAGATGGTTCCTTGACACTAGGTCAACCTCTTTCGTCGGCTCCGGTCTAATTTGATTTTATTAAAATATATATGTAAAATATAAAAATTGCATTTTCAGGAGAAAAAAATGTATTGTTTTCATGCATACTGCTAAATTCTAAAATTTTCCTCACCATATTTTTCGTAATTTTTTTTGAATATTTTGTCATACTTTTTTCAAAAACAAAAATGGGATATTGTAACTAGTTTATGATTATCCATTAGATTTTGGCCAAAATATCAAAAATCTTTCAAAAATCTTTTTGTTCATTTTTTATTTGTAAACTTTAATTATCGGGGCTTAAAATTATATTGTAAAGTACATCATCGATATTAAAGAGCAATAAATGTTGTGTTAAAATTCGGACCCTAGAACAGTATAGGTTTTAACCCAATGTGGTAGAGACTCTCTTACTAAGAGAGATCTACTTTCGAGCCTTAGAAAAGACCATTGAATAAAAATCTAACTTAGAAAAATCAAGCAGACAATAATGTAATTTATTATAAGTAGGGTGTCCCTATAAAGTGATACATATTTCCTTGCATAACAAACACGTGAATGGTCTTTAAATGTGAGCGGAAAAACAATTTGGATGGACCAGCAGCCGCGTGAAATGGCTGTATTTTATGAAGACACTGGTAGTTGGGATTGAATGCTGCAATTTACAGATTCTGACAGGATTGTTCTTCTGAATGTGAAAGGAAAGACAACTCCCAGAATTGGACATAAAGATATGATTGACATGATGCCAAATGAGCAACACCTCGAGGCAAATAAATAATTTAGAATTAAGAAGATATGTAGATTGAGACAAAATAATAAATACCCTTGAGAAAATTCTCTAACCCTTCTATCTTTCTTAATTTGCAGAAAATGGCTGCTTTATTTTATTATATACAAGTAGATTGAAAGATAAAGCTTGAATGGAGAAATACTATGCGCATGGAGCTCACAATTTTTCATATTTCCCTTTCATTTTAGCTGCTACAAATATATAGTTTCCTTACAAACGGCCAGAGGAGATGGCCTGAGTGTTAAGAGGAGATAGCAATTAACCATGGCTTCAGATGCCATTTTTGGGTATCTTCTTCAGTGTAAGGCCACAGCATTTTCTGCTGATAAACTGGATCTGCGTAGAACACAGCCATCACTAATCCAACACTAAGCACGACAAGGTTGGAGGAGGAGGAGGGTGCCTCTTAGGACATTACCAGTACTATTGCTAGTGATGAGGCACATACCTGGGCTCATCTCAGGCCGAGCACAACCATTGTCTAAGTAAAAAATCCATCTTTTTTGTAAATCTTGTATAAAAAAAAACATGTTATATCCGAATAAAGAAAAAGAAAAGATGAACTCGTAAGCAAGAAATCTCCTTCTCAGATCTTCAACGAGAGAAGTAGTTGTGACAGAAGATTTATTTCATATAATAATATTACATGCTCAGAAGTCATACATAGGGACTAGGGAATTGAACGTGGCCCATCCTTCGACATTGTTGGAATTGAGGTGGAAGATATTGCCTAGGCTTGATAGAGTTGGGGCCAGTGGAGCATACGAGTAGTTATGACGACAGTTGCCATATCTGGTTAGCTCCTCCATCGAAAGTTCCAAAAATCCAACGTTGGTTAGATGACACATGGCTAAATTTGGGGCATATTTGTTGATTCTCTTAAATAATGTTTCTGAATTTTGTTTAATATTATAATTTACCAAAATATAGTTTCTTATGTATCTAATATTATTCTATAAAATTTCAACTAGATCCCATGGACAGTTTGAAAGATATGTCTGATTTCACAAAATCGTTAACAAATATTATTTTAAGACCAAATTCAAAACTAATTTGGTTCATATTTTAAATTCAATATTCTACTTAATTTTAAATTATTTTTTAACATAATTAATGAATTAACACCGCACTAATTAACCCAACAATAGCCATGGCCATTTTATATTTGGCCTAAGAGCCAGATTTGCATCACACACAGCATCTTGTAGAGAAACTGATAACTATTTTCCCAGTAAACAGCACGTGCCACTCACATGTTGCCGCGGCTATACACGTGCTCTCGTGTATACATTACCGAACAACGTTAAATCTTGTGTTTTTTTTTCTGGTTGTTTTGTTGCAGATTCTTTCACAACATAGAGATATACATAGAGGTATGCTTTAAAATCTTTTAGAAGAAGAGTTAAGATCCTCTTCTTTTTGCGATATACAGCAGAACACCTAAGAACAACATTAATGGCTTCAGCTCTCAACCCTGACCATTACCTGTGTAGAATTGATGACCTTCATTGCTTCTTTCAACAGAAAAAACCACGAGTGGTCATTTTCCAGCCCTGCTTATTTCAATTGGCCCTTCTACTGCGACCCAAATGGTTTAATCCACTGTCAGCCATGGTGACAGGCCTAACTCTTCGACCGTGTTCGGTTAAGATAACATTATTGTGATTGTTTCCTATGATTACACATCAAGTATTTAGTTTATTTTCTAAATTGATGGTCTTGCTGAAGAATTTGTTTGTGGCATCCTGATGTTGTTTGATTCTGTTAATAAATCAAGTGACGTCAAAGAATACGGAGAGAGTATAATGTTCATGTCTTTGTCAGCATTCTCGAGCAGACTTAGGTCTGGCACCACCTGCATAACGTGAAGATGACGAAGCGGGTAAGCAGGATGGCATACACCAAAGTGTAAGAACAAATGTACAAGATTTGCAGTATGAACTGGCATTGAAAGGTTCTTGGATGAATGAAAACTAGTGAGTTGACGATAAATACGTCAGATACCTTGTTTGGATCTGTGAAGGAATTCTCGTCCATTACATTAGAAGAAGTGAGCACAGTTTTTGTTGATCCGGACAGTAGTGAGTTGAGCCCCAATCCATCAACTGAAACTTTGAGACTCACTTGCCTGTTCCCAAAATTCACAATCTGAAAATACATTTGCCTGGAAGTAAGAGCTTGGCAAGAAAATCAAGCAGAAACTCTTAAAACTCAGAATTTATAGTGTTCATGATTGTTCTAGACCAGCGTCAGCTTGTTATGCTGTGAAGTCCACAGAAGTTGCTATTACCATACCTTTATTTTCAGGTAAGTTTCACCATCCACCGAGCTTGTCCAGGTAATGGCAGATGCAACAAGGGAAGAGGAATTTGTTTGTAGTTTTGCATCAAGCAGAGTTGCTCCACTCGACTCCCTGAAGAATTTTTGCACCCAGTAGCTTGGAGTTCCATAGTGCATCGAGGAGTTGAAGACAATTGCATCTGGATTCCACCTTCATGGAAAAGTTTCTTTCAGAGTTAGTGTACCCTCTGATAAAAATGATTTATCTTGCCTGTGTTCTTGAAAAAATTTAAGGAATAGCATGAGACTGGTACCTCCTATCATTGGCATTCACGAAAAGCGGTGCATAGCTTGCCATCTCCACAATATCACTGCAATGGAGAAATAGAGGCCTCAAGAATTGGAATTTTCATGGTAAGTATAAGAACACAAAAATAAAAGGACCAAATTCGTCCATGGCATCAAAATTTGAACCAAAACCTTCATGAATGGTGATCTGAGAATCTTTTGAAGTCTCTATTTAAAATATGTTCTTTCTAAATTTCTCCATCACCCTCTCCAACAGGAACATAAAGGGGGGAGGCATCAAAACTTTGCACCTCGAGCACTGACTTGCGCATTGATAATATCTTAAGAGAGCTGAAGCAACTATTACAAACCTGTTCTTTTCCAGCCCAATGAGGAATCCAGCTTCAGCAAGTGCTGCTAAAAGACTTCCTGTGCCAGCATCTTTTCCAGTCACAGCATACTCGCTCACAAAAGCCTGAAATATAACAAATTTCGTGACTACTAATCAAATATTTTTGTCAGCAGGTTGTCAAAAGGCATATTACTCACCTTTGGACCAGAGCGGGATGTGTGATCAAATTGATGAGTCATAGAAAACAGGTGGCTGGCGGATGTATAAATCTAGTTCAAGGAATAAAATGGGGTTAAATTGTGTTTCCTGAGGAATATGAATATGCACATAAGCAATACTGCAAAATAGAATGACAAACAAAAACTGTTGTCACAGGGATGTTTACATGAAAATCATAGTAGTCAGCTGGGTGATCCAAAGAATGAGAAGATCCATCACAGTTTGAGATTATTTTGATGTCGGGGTAGGCACGTTTTATAGCATCGTAGAACTCGAGATAATTTCCTGGTAAAAAAAACACATAAATTTGAGTTCTGAAACTGGTTTATCTTCCAGAATCTTGAGTGAAGAGTAACATTTGCAAACTTAAAAAACACTTTTTGTGAAGAGAATCTTTCTCAACCATAACTTAATGCAGAATTGAGATCATGAGACTTTATCATATAAACTCAAGTTTGAAATCAAGTAGTAGATCATTCGATACACATGAACTCTTGAAAGGTAAGTGCAAAAATAAGTAATAAATAAATGAAAAAATAATGTCATATCACCTCAAGAACATATCATCTCCTCCTAGAGGGTTACTAGTTCAGAATAGAAGGGCATGTTGCTTGCTATGGACTCAAACATGACTCTTTCATCTAATGCAAAAAACAGATTTGTATAGGCATATCGAAGTCTGTGATCCATGCATGTTCTTGTGTGCACAAACCTCGGTAATTCTTCTTCCGACAGTCCTCGTTCCCAACAGCAACATATTTTAAGTCAAATGGCTCTGGATGCCCCATTGCTGCTCTGACAGAACCCCATTTAGAATCAGAAGCACCTCTAGCAAACTCAAGACCATCAATGGCTTCCTGGAATAGACACAAACATAGTTATAGTTGATATACAATGAAAAAACTACCATCTTTCACATCAGTGTTGGTAAAATTTTAGTTGTCTGCCCCTACTTCCCCCCCTTTGTACCTGCAAGCAGGTTGTGGTTTTCAAAACAAACTATATTAGAAATTGATAAAGCACCATTAGACGCATGCTCGTGCAAGTGCGCGCGTGCACGCCTGTGTGTCAGTCTGTAGCTTCCATGCTAATCAAGACTCAAAAGGAAATTTGCTAGCTTATTTTTTTTTAATTTTATAATCATTAAACTATCAGGTTTAATCTAAGCAGGACTGTGTGTTTCAGTTGTGTCAATGGATAAGTCAGTTTAATTTGTGCGTGGAGGGTTTTAGCGAAAAGGAAAGCATTGAATTCGCGCACTTGTACAAAAGGTGAGACGGTGGTGGTATCAACTTCATCCCGATGGCTGATTCCTGCCATGTTAATGAAGCAAAATAGAAAAGTGATGAAAAAAATATAGATCAATCAGACAGGATGAACTGGGAAGTGCCAAGAAATGAAGCACATGAAAGTACCATTGTTGAACACCCATATTGGTCGTGCACCGAGATCTTCAGATAGCTTCAGAAATTAAATGAGTGTAAATTATATCTTCTTAAGTAACAGGATTAAAAAGTCCAGTTTCAAGGAACTGCACAGGCCACATTTAACATACAAATTAAGATACCTACTTGAAGAAACTCAAAGTAACCAAGTCCATCATCAGTCCAATACATCCAAACATCACCAAAATGCCCAGGTCTCTCCTCCCAGGGTCCAATGCTTTCCTTCCAGCGAAATGCATTTCTCAACCACTCACCTTCAACAAAGCAGCCGCCTAGTGCAAAATGAAAGGAAAATACACCCCATCAGTGAGATCTGAACTACAGAATGGACCGGCCACAAAAGTAAGTTGAACATGAGCAAAAAGGGAGAAGAGAATTTCTAGATAAACAGATTATTCATTGAATTTGAGAGATTGTGGTGTTATTTCAGGCTAAAACTTGCAGCAGAAAGGGCCTGCAGCTCCAGATGGGGTTAGGCCATCATATTCTTGCTTTCTTCTTGAAGACTCAAAATCCATTTATTGAAAACAAAAAAGGATTAGACCATAAGAAGTCCTAGCAGTGGTGAAGACACAATACTTGAAGCAAAAGCCGCAATAAATGGAGCAAGAATTTGGTATTGTAAAAATATTGTAGCCGGGGATAAAAATGCAAAGCCATGGACTTCCTGTGTAGTGTATAATAACCAGATTCCACTATATAAATTCTCATCACCTCAGCCAAAACCTATTCGAGCATACAATTACAAACATACCAGGAAATCTGATAAATTGGGGTTTTATATCTTCAAGCATTTCAATGAGCTCCTTTTGGAAACCATGCCCCTGTGGCAAAACAGAGGTGGTACAAATACTTAGACTCGAATGGAATCTATGTACCAGGCATGAAATCTCTGTAAAAAAATATTTCACATTCTAGCAAACCAAGAAATTCAGATTTTTATCTTTACAACCTGCATAAATAACCAAAGCTTAAATCCTGTCTACTGTAACCTGAAATTATGATTTTCAACTTTTTCCCTCGATAAAGATGTTATCTTCTACATTTCTAAGTGGCTTGAACTTTCCCAGACAGCATGGAGAAAGATTTATTCTTCTTGGTGACAAGTGCTGGTGAATAAGAAATACCTTGTATGTGTCCAAAGGCATAGCTGACACTTGATCAAACCATATTACACCTTTTCTGGATGCTGTCAGCTGAAGCCTTGAATTAGGATTTGTTCCTTTGGCTTCCAATAGAACCTCCTTCTTTGTCCAGTTTGAAACATCAGAATCTCTGCAAAAAAGGAGGAACGCATGAAAAACACAAACTCCTAGTCAAAGAGAAACCATTCATTGCAGAATACATTCAAGTGGTGCTCACACAATGTTAGCAGTTGCCAATATCTGCGACCCATCTGAGCTCGTCAATGATACAGATACATTGATTGATCCAAGAGAACGAACATAGATAACTACTTTGTAGGTCTTCCCTTGTTCAATATTCTGAAGGAACACATAAAAGTCAAAGACAAAAGGGTCCGATTTCCAGCTTTTATTTCTTCCATAAATGCATGGAAAATAAATTATCAAATCTACTGTCGACTAGCTCTCACCATGCCCCAAAACCCTGGATTGTATATTCCAACTCCACCAGCTGGGCAGATATTATTTCCCTCGCTGTCACAGAGCACATGCATTCGGAGTGCAACCTTATTGCGGTCAAAGCAAGACGAACGATCAGTAGATACAGTTAAAGATGACTGATCACCAATTACAGACCAGGGAGCAATGTTTGAGGGAGTATTTTGCCCCCCAGCTTCGAAACCTGGGAAACATAAGAAACAGATTGAAGAGGTACATGTGAATCCCTAATCCAAAATACCCTTGTTAACCCCAACAAAATCATAACTCACACACAAAAAAAGTTCAGATCTTCTTATCAAGGCACTGTTTGATAAAATTGAAAACTTGGAACGAATAACTCGGGAAAAAAAATATAAATCCTGAAATCTTGGAACTGGAAGTTAGTTTTGACTGCAATTGGCCTATTGCACTATTTGAAACTTCACTTCCTTCACTCATTCTTCTTTTCACTTGCAGAAATTAATATATTTGAAAATTACCCCGATTGCTTACAAGCTCTGCCCATATCCCACCAGCGCCGGCATGGTTTATCTCCTGCAGAAAAATAACATTTCAGATAATGCTCATTATCCTTACTCAACATCCTTATGTATGCATTGTAGTTTAAACAGGCCATAAACTAACTAGACGCAAATCAAATCCTGAAAGAGAATAAACTTACCTCAAAGAAAATTCCAAAGAGTGTTTCAGGAATAGGCCGACCACTGGAGGCATTAACGATCAAATTTACTGTCTGGTTTGCATCAGCTTCAGCAGCAGAGCATTGATACATGGAACAAAGACCAACAAAGAAGCAGACCAGAAGAACACTGCAGGAAGCCTTCCAGAAACCCATCTTCTCACTCATTCACTCACCACGTCCAATATTACAACACCCTAATATAACAACAACAATTAACAAACTCAGTTACGTTCTATGACCAATCAGACCCCAAAAAAGAACAGCTCCATAATGAGAAACTGATTCATTCTCATTATCTTTGGTTAGCACAAAAAACTATGGATAAGAATCAAATAAATAAAGCAGTAAAGTCTGCCTGTCAGATAATATGTCACCACCTTCTACCTTAAAAAGGTAACCCCATCATGATTCACATGGACCACTGTCATCATAATTTGGACTGACTCACGAAAAAAGTTGACAGCAAAAAGTAGGGTCAAGCTCTAAACCTTCAGACTCCTGCCGTTATATTTGCAACTGTCTTGAATTCCCATGATCAAAGTTTTGACCCTTACAGCAAAAACATGATCAAAATTCGATACAAACATAACATGCACAAACATCGGAACCAACCCACCAAGTGAAAGCATTGAGTTCTGAACAAATTAGGATTAAGATGATCAAAGTTTTGACCTTTACTCCAAAACACGATGTATTTTGAACTTGACAGCAAAACATGATCAAATTCAATACAAACATGACATACACAAACATTAGAACCAACCCAGCAAGTGAAAGCATTGAATTCTGAACAAATATGGATTAAAGATGAGAACTTTACCTGAAACAAAGGGTCAAAAAGACGAATTCTGTCTTTGGGTTCTTTGAAGATATCTGCAAATGAGTGGAAGTGTTTACTGGTGATAATTGCGAAGATTAGCGAAGGAGTTGTTTGTTTGTGCTCGTAGATAAGAGATGGGCACGTATAGTACACTTGTTCTGTTTGCCTTTGCGCATCACCTTCCCGTCAACAACATTTGGCAGTGGACAATAAGGAACACAAAATTACTCACCTCTTGTCTTTACAGCGCGTGCAAGCTACAGATCACAGTCAATTCATCTGTTTTGAAGTAAATACAACATTTGGAATCACGACTTTAAGAAGGAAATTCCACTATTTACTTCCCCTTTAAATTATGCCAAATTTACAATGCCTTTATTTCTTTTTGTAGTCCTACTAACCGATCCATATGAATTTTGAACTCTACTGTATGAATGCTAATTGCCACAACCATGGGACTGCTCTAATTCAACCCATATCCATATAGACATCGATTGAATTACAAATATCCACGCAAGGTGTGTTCAAAGTACAAATAAAATAAAATAAAATAAAAACTTATGCTTGCTGAGTGTGTTTTTGGGTCATCAATGGGAGCATTATCCCTTTATTTCTTTAAAAAAAATTAAAACAGAATATCTTGAGTCTTGACAATGAAGTTATCATTTTTCTTTTCTTTTTTTGAAGAGAAGAGAAATTTTCTTTCTTTCTTTCCAGCAGTGACTGGAAAAGGTCAAATGGTAGGGCTTTGAGTGCAATCATGGAATCATTCTTCCAAACCCTTAAATAATATTGATTGGGTGTCATTATCCAGAGCTGATATTTCTTATCAATTATGGGAGTTGGATTTCCAGAAAGACAAAAGTGTAGACAGCCGGCGCCTGTCTTTTTCTTATCTAAGAATGCTGGACAGATTTCATAGAGCTTGTCGAAATTAGGTCATTTGTTACATCTACTTTGATCTTGATGATGTTGACCCCTTTCTAGGTAAATACCATCACCAGCTGCAAAGGAAATCCTAGCAGCTTATGTTAAAGCAATAAAATAAAATTGAAAGGGTAGGTAATTAATGAAAGGGTAGCTATTTAAATTTTAAAAGGTGTTTGGTACTATATTTTAAAAATATTTAAAAATATATATATATATATATATAATTTTAAATTAAAAAATAATGTTTAAATATTATTTTATGTGTTAATGTCAAAATTAATTTTTTAAAAATAAAAAATATTAGTTTAATGTATTTTTGAATGAAAAACTTTTTTAAAATTAACCGCAACTATACTGTAGAACAATCACTTAATAATGCAGTGTTGCAATCATTATTAATATCATATTTTGATTTCTTATACACCTCTTGATGGACTCACATGGTTGAACTAAGTATTCAGATAGTTTCTTTTAGTAAGATAAAAGTTTGAGTTTCAATATTTATATTTTTTTATACCCTAAATAAAAATGTTATCTTCAATATATATATATATATAATATACATGATTTCCCATGAGAGAAATTTTGCGTTGTAATCTTCATCTTTAAGTTTTTGTATCTTTAGATATGTAAATTGTATTTGCATGGTTTATTTATAAGAATGAAAAACATATGCGTATGGTGACTATAAATAACCTAGAAAAGAAATTAAATAAAAAGGATGGTCAAGATAAAACATCTGCATATCTATGTCTTGAAAAGATTGACTTTTCACTTTGATTTTTAATCAATATTAAAGACTTTTTTAATATAACAATTCTTTATTAAACACAAACATTAATCTTTTCATTTTTTTAATTATAAAAGTTTATGATATCAAAACTAAATACATATATCTTTCCCCTTTTTCTTTAACATTAAAAATTAACTTCAAATCCTATCCACAGCTTATTACATTTATAAAAAACAGTTATAAGTAAATTTAAAAGGCATAGAAAAAACATTATGGATAGTACACAATGTCTTTCCCCTTTTTTCCTCTAAAAAACACTCCATTTAAGAGCTTTGGGGAGTATTTTTGTCATTTCACATTGATTTATTTGTTTTTTTTTATCATATTTATAGGGGATAGAATAATCTATTACCTAGCATTAATTCTATTAATCCAGGAATTAACTCATCCATTTGCTCATTAACCAAGACACTAATATCATTAACAAGAGAATTAATTCATCATCATACTCATTCATAAGGGCATTAATTCCATTAATCCAGGAATTAGTTCATGGCATCATATATTTTATTTTCTCAAATAAACAATATAACAATTGCTAATTTATTAACTACATCTTATCAAATAAAAATATATATTGACCAGTAATAAATCCAGGGTGTAAGAGGAAGTTGCAACGAGGGAGAGAAACTCACGGTTGCTCATCTTATTCCTATTTTTTCAATGAATTAATAAGAAAGGTATTTATAAAGGGGAAATGAGAGTTAGTGTAAAAGTGTGTTAGCTCTAGCTCTGTAAATTTTTTGCGTGTGAAGGAGGAGATGATAATTTTTGCAGGTTAAAAAAGAAGATCAACTCTTTTTTCTACTGATAGCGGCATGAAAATTTCATCGAGGAACAAAAATCCTCTATGTAATGATGGTCTGGAAAATAGAGGTAAAATCAGATTATTATTTTTTTTACTTTATATATGTGTGTGTGACAAATAAAGTAATATCAACATCAAATTAGTAAATTTGATTAATGATTTTAAGAAAAATATTGATTGCTAATGAATATCTTATTGGAATTAAATAATCATTCACCAGTATAATAAAAACAAATTATAAAGCTCAAACTGAAAGAAAGAAAAAAATTTAGAGAAGATGAGGATTGTGATGGTACATCAAGGGGAATGAAAAAGAGAAAAACACAGTGTTTTAAATAACCATTAAAATAAATAAATGTATTTGAGAAAGGGTCACAAAAGAGTGATTATTTCTATAGTTGATTTAAGAACTCAAGCAATGAATAAGCGTATGTATAAAAATTGTTTTGTTGTATTAAGTTAATAGAATTTATAGTGGTTAATTTATAGATCCTAATCAGTGATGATTTATATTAATTATTGTTACAAGTATTTTTTCTTTAAAAGACATCAATTTATTTTAGAGTGTCACCTAGCTAACTAAACTTAATGTTAAAGGAATTCCTATATTTTCAAATGATCAACTTAAGAACAATTTATATGTTTGTAATTTAGTGTATGTAATTAGAAATATGTGGAAATGAATTTTGTACCATTGTAGTAATTGATGAGATTGTTGGATATTAAATTTGAGATTATTATTAATATATACCTGAAGTTTACATGTATGATCAACACAGAATGCCATTTTTATACTGATAAAAGCCACCTTCTAAACACTTGAAAAATATACAATCAATGGAAAAATCAACAAAATCAATAGCAAACTGATTCATAAATGTAGTATACGGAATGTAGTACTGTGAGCTAAAGACTAGATTACAAGGTTTAGTGGTCAAAAAAACCATTTTCAGTCTCTAACAAGCCAGTACAATCAGACAGTACTAAAAGCCACTTTATGGGGTGTTGAAATGAAGAACTTATAAAGGAAGACAAAGCAAGATTAAAGGTCCAAACCTTAGGTTTCTTTTGGGTTCTGTTTTTGGTCCCTTATAAGAAGTTCAACTGATGTTCATTCAAAACAGCAAAACCTAAGAACCCAGGTAATGGTATTATTAGCTTAGATCCTCTGTTTACCGTATAACATTCTTTATTTCCTGGCTTTTTGTTTCTGATCTGCCAATAAAGAGTTTCCTTTTTTTTAATCTATTTCTTGTCTTAAAAAGGATTAAAACATGCTTTGTCTTGTGCTTTCATTTTCAAAGTCTTTGAAAATGATCTGTTCTTGGTTAATTTCTGGAAAAATGGAAAACTGGGTCATTTCAGTTTTATTTTTTTGTACTGTTTTGAGACTAGTTGTGTGAGCCTGTCGGTGCTCACAGTTTTTTTTCAATACAAAGTAGTTTCTTTTTTGTTTTAGGGTTTATTAGTGAACTGGTAATTGTTTTGTTGTCTTTGACTTGATGAATGTGCTTGCATGTCAGAGTAATATAAAAAGGTAGCAACTTTTGAAACATTTCTGTGAAGATCTTGTTGGTATCGGAGTTTGTGTTATAAATGTTTTCAGTTTCATTCTGCAATAAAGTGCTGTTCTCTTTGTATCATAAGTGATTTCATCAGATTTTAGAACATTTTTGTGTTATTATCTAGGAAGTGAATGAAATGGAACAAAGGAAGTCAAATGTGAGAGACTGGTGATAGGAGGTTTTGTTAGCTCAAACTGTGATTCCGTTTATTCAGAAGTAATATTAATGGAAGAATCAGCAGGAGAAGGCCCAATAGATAAGTCCAGGGTTTTGAATGTAAAGCCCTTACGGACTCTTACTCCAGTATTCTCTTCACCACCAAATTCCAGTTCTTTTTCTCATGGTTCTCCCCCTTTTGTTTGTGTTCCCCCAGCTGGTCCTTTCCCACCTGGAGTTTCCCCGTTCTTTCCATTTTCTGGTATACCTAATCAATCTGTACCTTCCAGTGACCACACCCCAATATCATCAGCAGTTCCAATCAATTCATTTCGGTCACCTGAGCCTCTCAGACGGGCTGCAAATGGAAATGCTGGGTCATCAAGGAGGGTTAATGGAAACAACAGGGGTGTGGAAGAAGATGGGTATAGTGAAGACCAAACTCAGAGTTTGCAGAGTAAAAATCAGAAGAGGAAAAAAGGCAGCCGTGACAAATTTGGTTCTCCTGATGTTGACACAGATGTGATGGTAGAAAATATTTTCCAGTCCTATAACCTTGTGCAATTTGAAGCAGCACAACTATATGATGGCAATAAAGATTCTGTAGGATATGTACTCTTGGTTTACAATTTGCTTCGAAGACAAATCGTTCAGCTTGAAGATACAAAGGAAGCCACTTCGGGACAAACAAGGCGCCCTGACTTAAAAACAGCTAATATTTTGATGACTAAAGGATTTCGGACAAATGCCAAGAAGAGAGTTGGAGCTGTACCTGGTGTTGAAATTGGTGATATTTTCTTTTTTAGAATGGAATTGTGCACCATTGGACTGCATGCTCCGAGTATGGCTGGAATAGATTACATGTCTGTCAAGATCAGTCAAGATGAAGAGCCAATAGCTGTTAGCATTGTTTCATCTGGAGGATATGAAGATGATGTTGACGGTGACGATGGTTTGATTTACACTGGCCAAGGTAAGGAAATGGATCAGAAGCTTGAAAGGGGTAACCTTGCGCTGGAGAAAAGCTTGCACCGTGGTAATGACATTAGAGTAATCAGGGGTATAAGGGATGTGGGAAACCCAACTGGAAAGGTATACATGTATGATGGTTTATATAGAATCCAGGAGTCGTGGGTAGAGAAAGGAAAGTCTGGTTCCAATGTTTTTAGGTATAAGTTGGGTAGGTTACCTGGCCAGCCTGAGGCGTACAAAACATGGAAAAAAATTCAGCTATGGAAGGATGGTACTACTACTAGGTTTGGGGTTATACTGCCTGATCTTACTTCAGGGTGTGAAACCTTACCTGTTTCTCTTGTGAATGATGTTGACAATGAAAAGGGGCCTGCCTATTTCACTTATTCCCGCAAACCTCAAGTATTCAAAACCTGCACCAAAGGATCCTTTTGTTGGCTGTGCTTGCAATGGTGCATGTCTCCCAGGAAACGAGAACTGTGATTGTATTCAGAAAAATGGAGGCTATCTTCCTCACATTGTGAATGCAGTTATTGTGAGCCAAAAATCTGTGATTTATGAGTGTGGTCCTTCCTGTCAGTGCCCTCCAACTTGCCGTAATCGCGTGTCTCAGGGTGGTCTGAGAGTTCGTTTGGAGGTCTTTAAGACTAAGGACAAAGGTTGGGGTTTAAGATCCTGGGATCCCATACGAGCAGGAGCTTTTATATGTGTATATGCAGGAGAAGCTGTTGATGATTCTAAGGCACAGAAGCTTGCAGGTGAAAATGAAGATGATCACATCTTTGATGGTACCCGCACTTACCAGCCAGTGGAATTTATGCCTGGTGATTCCAATAATGCTCCAAACCTCCCATTTCCTCTTATAATAAATGCCAGAAATGCTGGGAATGTAGCTCGATTTATAAATCACAGTTGCTCTCCAAATCTGTTCTGGCAGCCAGTTTTACGTGGAAATAGCAAGGAGTTTGATCTCCATATTGCATTTTATGCCATCAGACACATTCCTCCTATGATAGAGTTGACGTGTAGTTATGGGATGGTACCCCCTGAAAAAGCAGATCGCGGGAAGAGAAAATGCTTATGTGGATCACCAAAGTGCAGAGGTTTTTTCTATTGATAGTCCATTCACTGGAGTTTTAGGATAAGGATGGGCCTTGCTAACTCATGATTCTGGAAGAAGGTTTGTATTCCAACTTGTTTACTCATTTTTTGCCCAGGGACAAATATTCACATTTTCTTTGTTTTTTTCCAAATGCTTATAAATTTACTGGACCAATGCATAACAAGTTGCTAGAATGTGGTTGATTTTTAAATTGCTTTACAAAATAAAGATGACTTCATCCCAAGCACACCTAATGTTCATGTTTTTTTTATTATTATTATTATTATTATTATTATTATTATTATCTATTTGTCTTGCAGTCATTTATATTACATACCTGTAACATGTTTTCCAACCTGGATGCTTCACCCTTCGGAAATCATGCATATGCTTTAAATATGCACCTGATTGTTAGTCCTTGTTTGGATTTCTTTTGGTAAGACTCTTTAGTGACTTTGTAATACAGGTAAGTGGTTTGTAGAACTGCAAATTCATTTGAGTGACTACTTAAACTACTCATTTTTCCCCCTACTGAAGATGTCTGAAGCAGGCCTCCACAGGCCATCTAGGGAGAATTCTTTTCATGATCCTCTAGCAATATGTATTTGTTTGCAAGAAGGAGAGCACTAGCTTCATCTTGTGATGGATGATAAACATCACAAGCAAATCATGCAGATTTACTGTCATTCACAGTAAAAGAAATCTTAAGATTTTGGTTTTCCTAGATTTTACCAAACCTCAGATTTATAGATTCATGATTGGAGATGATTGGAGACCGGATCGCACAACTCATATGCTCTGGTCTGATAGTAGATGCTATTAAAACATTTGATAAATTATGTGAATTGCATTGCCGCCACTATGCTTGTATGTGTAATTTTGTCATGTACATGTACATTTTGGTTGGCCATATTTACCATTCAAAACTGGATTCTCGCTTATGCATATTCACTTTTCCACAACCAGCTAATTTGCAGTCCATGGCAAGAAAAAGCTTCAGGATGTCTCATCAAAGGCCTGTCATTTCACCAGCTGTTGGTGGTATATGGTTTCTGCGCTGTGCATGAATGAAGTCCAAATTTCCTATCATGACTAGAGGAGACAGGCCCTTGAAAGGTTCTCTCTTGTTGTACTAAACTTGTGTTGCTGTAACATGAAACAATAAGATGCAGGCTTGTAACATAGTTTAGCTGTTATCCGTCTGCTTAATGTTCCTAGATTGAAGTAGTCCTCGCCTGTTTTATCTAGTGGACACCTTGTATTCAATAATTGATTGATGTTCCTAGAAGATTTCCTAGTTGCACTCATTCTTTCTGTTAACATCATTTGATATGCTCCTGGCCGCATCCGTTTCTGTAATAGAAGGAAAAAAAAAGTGATTTTTAGTTGAATATGAACTGAACCTTATGTTTTGAAGGCAGGCTGTTCAAAGATGCCACCTTTTCTGTTGCCGGAAAAACACTAGTGCAACCAAAGTAGGTGGAAGGAAGAGATCTGCATCTGCAGTTCCACCTAGCAGAAGCTGCTAGTTTTGTTTCAATGACGATTTTGTCAATAAAACAAAATATTCCATCATAGGCAAAAGGCATCAGTAAACCATTCATTATATATTACAGTGAGGAAAGGAATTTGTGACTGTTTTATATATATAAAAAAAGTATTTTTAAATTATTTTTATATGCTGATATCAAAAATAATTTTTAAAAAATAAAAAAAATATTTTGATGCATTTCTGAATAAAAAATATTTTTAAAAAGCAATCATAACTACACTTCCTAACAATAACCAAAAAAAAAAATTCAACTATCTTGCATTTTTTTCTTTACATTATTAAATTTTTAGTGTTGACAAGATCGAGTTTATTATTTAACATGTTAATTTATTGGGGTTAATTAAATTTCATTATATTTATGTTTTTTTTATTTAAACTAATATGTGTTAAAGTGTTAAATTTCTGATTTTTCCAACCATAAATTTTTCGGATTAACATGAATCGGCATGTTCGAGTCAACCCAGTTTTAATAACTATGGTTAAAAATCTCAAACTTTGAAAAGAGAATCTTAAAATAACAAAAACACCAGGGGCTTCTTTCTAAAATTGCAACTTATTTTAAGTACTTTAGCACCCGCGTAAAAACCGTTGGAAATCGTTGCTTGGTAGGAAAAGCTGACAGCAAAGGTTGTAAGAGAGAGACACACAGGTAGATATTAGTAAGAGGATTGGTGTCTGTGATCAAGGACAGGTGGGTATCATATTGTGTCTCGAAGAGAGAAGAATGTGTAAGAGAAAAAAATACCCACTTGTCTTTTGATTTCATTCCAAACCAAAACATTTTCTTTCAAAAAGAGATTTTGATTTGGTTTGGTTTGGTTTCATGTGGGTTTGATTTTGGAGGAGGTTTTGCTGCATAATATTTGTCAATAGAAGGCGAACAAGCACAGGAGCTGAAAAATCTTCCTATAACAATGGCAGCAGCAATGGAACCTTCTTCCACACCAAAATCTAAGAGGCTCTATCAACTTTGGAAGGGTAACAATGTAATCAATCCTCTTTTCCCACCTCCTGCGTGTCCTCATTCTTTATCTATTATGAAATGCTTGATTTCCTTCTTATGAATTCAAGAAATTGCGATGATCTGGTGTCTGTATCATTTTATTTTTGCCATTTATTTGATTATTAATAATTCTTGAAGGGGATCTAATCAATGTGTCTTGTGTTAATCCAACGTTTCTTATCCTTTGAAATCAGCATCGTTTTCTGCCATTTCCCGTTTTGCTGACAGAAAATGTCAGCCATGATTATTAGTAAATGTGTTCAAAATGAGTTTTGCAGGCTCATCTTCGACAATCGATGAGTATTTTGCAGTAGTTGGAGACGGATCTGATGAGAAAATTACAGATTGTTGTGTTTTCTAGACCAGGACTAACAAATCATCTTGTTCTATTATCAGAAATTCCTCTGTGGCGGGAGAGCAGTTTTTGGTCCTGATGCAGGATCTCTATTTTTGACAACATTTTTAATTGGAGGCCCTGCAATAGCCTTCTGCATAAAGATGCTGCTGCTGTTAATCAGAAAAGATGATCCGCGTTCCGACATTGCAGTACTAGTTGGGGGCTTGGTCCTCACTATCATGGTTGGTAAAATGAAGTTTGTGAGTAATGATTGGCCTTGTTCAGAAAACAATTTCCAATTCTAATAAGATGTTATGCAGGACTTCGTATTTCTCTTCATGACATCAGGTAGAGATCCAGGAATAATCCCTAGGAACTCTCAGCTACCTGAATCAGATGAATCGATTGACATCCCTTCCCAATCTATGGAGTGGGTTAATAACAAGATTACAGACCTGAAACTGCCGCGTACGAAGGATCTAATTGTTGACGGCCACAGCATTAAAGTGAAGTTCTGCGACACTTGTCTGTTATATCGTCCGCCACGAGCTTCACACTGCTCCATCTGCAACAATTGTATTCAGAAGTTTGATCACCACTGTCCATGGGTGGGTCAGTGCATTGGACGGGTAAGTTGCTTCATGGAACTCTTTAGGATTTCAAGATTCTTTGAAATTTTGATTGTTCCATGCTAACAGAAATCCATGGAAGTTTCTGATAACACTTGCACGCATTTTTTAACGTGGACTATCTGTTAGAGAATGATATAAATCATATTACAGGGACCTCACCTAACAGCATAAATTTTTAGATGAGATGAGTTCCTTGAAATGGTATCAATGGTTCCTTAACACATGGATTATCAACAAACAACCATCTTTCCTGCTTATGTTTTGAATGCAAGAATGAAATCAATGCTGAAAGCTGCTTCTCCTGCTTTAGTAGCTGTTTTTTGACAGACACTAATCAGCTTCTTCTGTGTTGATCCGCTTGCAGCGCAACTATCCATATTTCATAGGCTTCATAACCTCGTCAACCACTTTGTGCATATATGTGTTTGTATTTTCTTGGCTTAATGTTCTCCGGCAACATGGAACTTTGTGGAGTGCCATGTCGTGCGATGTTCTCTCTGTTGTTCTCATTGCATACTGCTTCATAGCAGTCTGGTTTGTCGGTGGTCTGACGCTTTTCCACGTCTACCTGATTAGCACCAACCAGGTATGGCATTTACAAATGATTACCAGAAATTAATATTTTGTTCTGCCATTTTCTTTCTGATATAATAAAGAGAATAAAGAGGCGATCCAATCATTTTCCCTTACAGTAAATGTACTTTCTCAGCATTTTATCATTTTGTTCTGCCATTTTCTCCTCTCTTGAATCTAATTTTTCCCCTCTCGTTCATCACAGACCACTTACGAAAATTTCCGATACCGCTATGATAAGAAGGAAAACCCCTTCAACAGAGGGATCATAAAGAACTTTAAACAAGTGTTCTTCTCGAAGATCCCAGCTTCAGCGATCAATTTCCGAGAATGGGTGGCAGAAGATGATGATTCTATAATGGGTGGTTCAGACATTAATGGAAACTTCATCGGGAAAGGGAAATTCAACATAGAAATGGGAGGCAAATTTAGCAAGGATGTAGCCATGCATCTCCCTAGTATTTTGCAGGATCTGGATTATGGCAGCCTTGATGATAATTTGAAGAAAAAAGGAGAAGGGAAACCTGCATTTGACCCCTTTTTATTCCAAGAACAACCAAGTTCACCGCAGATCTCCATCGATAAAAGCAATCCTGTGGGAGATAACAGGAAACAACAACTTTCATGATAGCTAGGCATTCATCCAAGGTAAATGTAGTTCGTTTGACCTGTGCATGAAGTATTCTCTCATAAGTCTCTGAAGGTTCAGGATAGTATAATCATAGATAATCCAGCAAAATGATATGTATAGAACTCATTTCTGAAATAACTTGGCAGGTCTGAAACGCGCTTCACGGTCTTGTAGCAGCTGATAGGTTAATGAGCTTGAATTCGGTGATGTTAGGAGGTAAGAAAAACAGAAGAAGCTTTTTGATTTATCAAATGCTGTAAAGAAACAATGACGCAGACAATTTTCTGTTGAATTGAATTATAATCTATTCCTCTGTACAGAAACATAAATGTTACAAAGGAGGTGTTTTCGGCTACACAGATGATAGCTTAGAACATAGAAGAACAGAACAGCAATCTGCTTGATTTGTTGTTCTTTTGTTATCTTCTTATCTTATGTTTTTCAAACTCAAGTTTTTGAAGAAAAAAAAACTGTACTAGAAGTTGGACGAGTAAAGTTTATCGTGATTAGATTCATTAACTATGATTAAAACCAGATGTTATTCATGAAATTTAATGATTCTTAACCGGTGCAAAACATTGATCAAACCAATCACATTACAGGAACCGTTAATAACACTATCAGAATTCATTACATCAATCAATCAAGAAACTTGAATTGGATTTGCATGAATCTCATGGATAATCTTATGTTTTCTCTCTCTATATCTATATAAGATCTTTGTTACAAAATAGGAAAAAAAATATATAGGTGGGTCAATTTTTTTAAAAATGCAAAACAAAATATTTAGATATTACTAATATTTTTTTTCTAATGGAAAAAAATTAAATTGCACGAGGATTAACTAAATATAACTCTGGTTTGATTTCGAGGATCCAAAAAAAAACCTATAAAACCAGTGAAAACATTGTTTAAGTAAGAAAAATCAAGATGATATCTTTTTTTAATATTAAAATAGAAACATTTGATTTACTCGAGTCAACTCGGGTTATGAAACTATGATAATCTTATCAAAAAAAATCAAAAATAAATTATGAAACTCAATTATGAATTAATCCAATATTGAAGGGTGAGTTTGTAAAAAAAATCTAAAAAGAACTTAAAAAAGAAATTAAAGTTAACTTGTCATACTCACGATTAAGTCATAAAACTAAGATAACCACATAGAAAATAAATTGAAATATATTATAAATTCTAATCCTCAATCGGTTAAATATTGAAAGATGAGATAAAAAATTAAAAAAAAGAAATATAAAAAACAATTCAAGTTAATTCACCAACCTCATGACCCAGATTATTATACTCATATAATCTCATATAATTTTTTTTAAAATGTTAGTAAAAATAATGTTTTATTATAATAGAGGAAACTATACCAATAAAATCAATCATAAAAAAAGTAAATTACAAGTCATAATTTACATAAGAAATCAAAAGATAACACCTTAATTATGTTTTCATACTCAGCACACTTCAAAGTTGTATTAATGAAACTAAGCACCCATTCACACGCTAATTTTTCTCCAAGCTTTGCCCAGGAAACAATAATAAAAGAAAGTACAATCAGTTCATGTTAATAATTTGAACAAGTTACCTTAATTATTGTTTGTTTGAGAACATGATTGATTTTATTTTTAAAAGTAGTTTTTTTTATTAAAAAAATATATTCAAATAATATTTTTTTTAAAATGAATTATTTAAAATAATTTTAAAAACATCAATTTTTTTAATTTAAAATAAAAAATAAAAAATATTTTTTTAAATATTTTTAAAATAGAATGACAAGACATAATCTACACAATTTACCTTAATCTGCACGTGCCACTATTTTTAATTATAGTTAGTTAAACCTAGCAAATAAAGTCGACGGTTCATCTACGGGAGAGTTGAATAATTTAATAAATTCATGCAAAATTTATCTAGATTGATTCCATTTTTTTTTAAGAAAAAAAAACATGTTCAAAATAATGTTATTGGAGTATTGTTTTTATATTAAAATAATATATTTTAAGATATATCTAAGGGTGTGTTTGGTTGAGCAGTTGAATCTGTTTGTTTTGTTAAAATTTGATTTTTTTTGTTTAAAATTATTATTATATTTTTTAATGGGTATTTAAAAAAAAATTAATATATATAATTGAAAAACTACTATCACCCCGCGGGTTGAAATTGCGAGCTCGCTATCTATCGATGCTTGAAAACTAAGTTGAGGCCTATGTAGTTCGGTCTAAAGTTTGTATTTTCCGATAGCTAGGCCCAAATATAATTAAAAAGATACACCACTGCTTGTAAATCATCTCCAAAGAAATTTCTCCAGAGATCTAAAAACTCATCAAAATTAGACCACTGCAATTGCTTTAGCAGCAGAAGCGAGATCAAACCGTCGTCAAATCTCGCAAATCCGCTGCGTTTTCCGCGCAGCAAATGGCGACAACGACTGAGGTCAGCCTCCCTCTCTGCTTCTTTTACGCTATCAAATCGATTTCTGTTCACGGGATCTAACAAAATCCGTATTTTTTTTATAAAATTTACAGGCGCCATCAAATAATGAAATGGCAAAAAATGCGTTTGACTTAGGAGCTTTTGTTGGTGATTTAGGCTCCATTGAAGATGATGCCGCTAGGTACACTTTTTGTTGTTAATCAACATAAATATTAGATACTATTTATTTATTTTGTTCTTTATGTAGTGATGATGTATCATTAGATGGACTTGATCAAGAACTAGAAGAATGCAAAAATGATGATGTAAGTGTGTGTGTATTTGTTTATTTCTGATATTTTCAGTGTAAATATTTTTTTTCTTCTAATTAATGTTTCTGGACTGAATTGTTGATTTATGTATTTTAATAAGGTTTTTACTGTTTGATGTGTAGGTAGTTACGAATATATTGTCAAAAGGTACGAAATTGAGAGATCACACGAAAGGAGTTGAGAATAATTTACGGCAAGTTGAGTTGGATTCGATTCAGGTTGGTGGTTAGTTCTTGGTAATTTTTGCAGCATCTTTCTATGCATTGATGCATGATTATGTTGGTATCTTTGAAATGTTGCAGGATTATATAAAAGAAAGTGATAACTTAGTGTCTCTTCATGAGCAAATTCGCGATTGTGATACCATCTTGTCGCAGATGGAAACTCTACTAAGTGGTTTCCAGGTATGATCATAAATTTGTAGTAATTTGTTAGAGATGATTTGGTTATATGAATTTTTATGAATTGCCTTTTTAGTAATATCTGAAAATGTTTTGTCCGTGGTGGATTTGGACTGTTTTTCTTGTTGCAACTGAATTGTGTTTAATTTTAAAATTTTGTTAGGGTGAGATTGGTTCTATAAGTTCAGACATTAAGATTCTCCAGGAGAAGTCGATGGATATGGGTCTGAAGCTGAAGAATCGTAAGGTATGGCATCGTTTTTGCTAGAAAAGCTGTCAGTCACATCTTTTCATTGTTTACATTTATTTTGGAGAATCGCATTGATGTCATGCTTTGGGTGCTGAATATGGTGCTGGCCTCTAGTTCTCTTTACCCAGCACGAGAAAGAAGTGTTGATTTTGGAGAATATGGTGCTGCCATTCACATCTTTTCTTGTTCTTGTTCCTTATGAGTTTGGGAAGAGAGATAGCTTTTCGAGTTAACCATAGGATCTTAAGGTGTCATGACTTTGCTGTTAGAAAACTCTTTAGTTGTTTGGAAATATTACTGTTCTTGGATTTCTAGTCAATACATAAGCATGTTATTTCTACTAAGGTCTTTAGTATGTTGCTGTTATCATTGTTCTGCACTGCTGACATCAGCTTGTGCATATCTGATCAGGAACGCTGTAGCATGTATTTAGTTGTCATTCTCATATGGGCATGTGCATTTTAAGTTAACACATTGCCTCTAAGTAATGTCTTACTTCAAGCTAAAAGTTTACATCTACAGGTAAAGTTTTAATGGTCTTTTTTCCCCTATATGTCTGTTATATGATGTTTCCGTGTTACTTAAACAGGCTGCTGAATCGAAACTGGCAAAATTTGTTGAAGACATTATAGTCCCTCCCAGAATGGTAGACATAATTGTCGATGGAGAGGTATTTCTGATTTATATTCCCTCACAATTTTATTTTATTTTTTGAAAAGGAGGTAAAAGCTTGCAACCTAAAGCTGATTTTTTATTTAGCCTTTTAATGTGAGTTTGTTGTATTTGTTCATGTTCATCAGCGTCAATATACTTGCAGTGCAACTCTTTTTTTTTCAGGTTAACGAGGAGTATTTTAGAACACTTGAAATACTTAGTAAGAAGCTGAAGTTTGTTGAAGCAGATCAATTGATTAAAGGTTCTAAGGCTCTAAAAGATGTTCAGCCTGAGCTTGAAAAGCTCAGGCAGAAAGCAGTTACAAAGGTTGATAACTCTACTATATGCTGGATGGATTGATTAGTTAGTAATTTGCTTAATCATTATTGATAAGTTATTCCTCAAATGATTTTTTACTGCAAAATCGTTTTCTGCTAATAGCTTTCCTTCGTAATGTGTACATTGATATAGCACTATATTTATTTTTTTGCAGGTGTTTGACTTCACTGTTCAGAAACTTTATGCCTTGAGAAAACCCAAAACAAATATCCAGATCCTTCAACAGAGTGTTCTTTTAAAATACAAGTGAGTTGTGCATCCATAGTGGTGCTCATGTAGTATGTGCTCTGATGTTTATATTTAGTCCATGATTATTTTGCTACTAGAGTGCTTGTTGCATTCGACTAAATGGTTCGATGAAATTGCAGGTATGTCATTTCCTTCCTCAAGGAACATGCCAAGGAGGTATATATTGAGGTTCGTGCAGCATACGTCGATACGATGAACAAGGTGAATGCATTAGAATTTCATCTGCCTTTGAATACAGACTTCATAGGACTGTCACACATTGCCTCTCATTCCTTTTCATTTATTATTCAGCGCTGTGCACCACTTCTTTTTTTCCCATCATTTCTGACAAGAGAATATCTGCTTTGATTATTTTAATTTAAAACCTAATTCAATTTTGTGTGCTTTCAAGCATTGTGTAATTTAAATTCCATGCTACCATGGTGAAAATATATGCATGACTTTTCAAGTTCTGCTGGGCTTTCTGCAGGTACTTAGTGCACATTTCCGTGCTTACATTCAAGCATTGGAGAAATTGCAGTTAGATATAGCAACATCTAGTGATTTGATTGGTATTGAGACCACAAGAAGCACTGGTCTTTTCTCAACTGCAAGAGGACCACTAAAGAATAAATCAGCTGTGTTTGCTCTAGGGGAGAGGATCAACATTTTAAAGGTTTTTCTGTTCTTTTGAACTGGATTTAAAATATTAATTTTTATCATTCTTTGTGATAATTTTTGTGATACTTACCTCATTTATGGCTGAACTTATTTCTTTTTAGCCAAACTCAATTCACTGTTAGAGTTTTAATTGATTTTAGGACATGGATCAACCAGCATTGATTCCTCATATAGCTGAAGCTGGCTCCCAAAAGTATCCTTATGAGGTTCTTTTCAGGAGCTTGCACAAGCTGCTAATGGATACTGCTACTTCCGAGTATGCTACTAGCTCTGCTCCTTGATTTTTGTTTTCTAGTGATTGGGAAATGCTAAATCCAAGCATGCAAGATTTTCAACAATTTCTCATTCTGCAGGTATCTTTTCTGTGATGATTTCTTCGGGGAAGAATCCATTTTTTATGAAATTTTTGCAGGTAATTGCAAAAAGATTTTCATAGTAATTGTAGAAAGTATTTCCTACACAAATGCTGAAATGATTTTGTTGGAATTCACTGGTTGCTTGTGCTTGTAGGATTGTGTGCCAAATTAACACAGTGCTTTAGTAACAAAAAGCTCATTAGTTTTGGTCCAAAATAGAATATAGAGGGAAAGCATTCATGTAGGTTATGCGAAGGAGTTTGTGATATAGTTTAAGTTGAGATGAGTTGTTCTTGTTTTGTTTTATTTTGTCCCTTGAATGTGACCATCCATGATTTGCTAGTTTCAAAATCTAGGCTTGTTATTGCTCTCTGCAGAAAAAAGAAATTTCTTACTTGCCAACTTAAAATGTTTTTGTATTCTGTTGCTAATATGGAGAGAAACTAATTACTTTTCATTTATTTTTGTAATTTCATCAGGACCATTTGCTGTTGTTGATGAACACTTCAATTTAATACTACCTAATTGCTATGATGCCATAGGCCTAATGCTAATGATTCGCATCATACATCAGCACCAGGTCAAAATCTTTCCATAATTACCATGTCAATGTGTTCAATTCACTTTTCTTAAGCAACCTAATGTTGTTATGTATAATTGCTAGACCACTACATTACATTTTGTGGTATTTTAGTTTTAATCTTGACCTGTGTTGAACATGTGCGCTTTGTGCTGAAAGCTGGCTTCTCTGGCTCAAACAATGAGAAAGAAAAAGCTTGAAATAAAAATGCGGACAGATAGGCATGCTTGCAAGGATTTCATCTATTTCTGATACCTGCCTTTCACTTTTCAGCTCATCATGTCTCGGCGGCGGATTCCATGCTTGGATTCATATTTGGACAAGGTATGTTATATTCTCACTAAGTTTATTCCTTACATGTGTCCACACATGTAATTACTCTTTGGCCTTTTTATAGATGGAACTTTTAGAGTTTACTAGATATGTTGCTCATGCTTTGTTGTGGGCCGAGCAATTTTTTTTCATTCTCGAGTTATTGGTTCAAGTTGTAATTTTAAAAATATGAAAAGAAAATAAATAAAATGACAAAACAATGAAAAAAAGAGAAAAAGAGAAAATCTAGATTTTCTAACAACCCAATGCTAACCTATTAGAAGAAAAATCACAAAAAGTAAAAAAACGGTAATACTTAAAAACGGAAGAAGAAAATATCAACTTATAAAAAAAAAAGAGAAAGAAAAGCCAAACAAACTTTCTAACCTAGTCTAATCTTAAAAAATTACAACTTGTTAAATCCTAAACCTGAACTCAATAAAAAAATTTAATCATTAACCAATTTAATTTTGAAGTATGAAATCGTTAAAAAACTATTAATAAAAAAAATCACAAAAGCAAAAATAAATGAGGAAGAAATTTGAAAAAAAAAATATATTAAAATAATCCCTAAAAAATAAATATCAATTAAAATAATGAGTACCAAATTTCTAAAATCTGCAACTTGTAAAATCTTGGATCCGGGCTCTATAAAAAAAATCTTAACTCTTTATGAATTTAATTTTAAATGATGAAATTACGGAAAAATTATTAATGAAAAAACTTGCAAAAAACATAACAAAAAGAATAGGGATAAAATTTGATAGAAAAAACCACGTGGACGATGAAATTTGTAAAAGTAAATTTAAAATAATCCCAAACAAAATAAAATGCAATTAATTGAATGATGATCAAATTTGATAGATAAAAAAAATCATAGGGGATGAAATTGAAAATTATTTGTAAAACTAAGCAAGCCTGAACAAATATCCTAAACCTGGTCAAATTTTAAAAACTTGTAACATGAACTCTGGACTCAATTCCAATCAAGAAGCTTATTATGAGTCAATTGAAAAATATCAATTCTTAAAACTTGTCTAATCAAAAAAAAAAAAAAATGGCAATAAAAAATATAAAGATTAAATTTGACTGGAAAAAAAAAAAAAAAAGAACGGTGAAATTGTAAAATGAAATCATTTATGATTTAATTTTTTTTTGTCAAGAGTAATAAATTGGCAATAAAAAAACAAGGATTGAATTTGATAGGAAAAGAAGCAAGGGAAGGTGAAATCATAAAACAAAATCAATTTAAAAATAATTTTAAACAAAAAAATAACAATCAAAGAATAATGATCAAATTCTATGAATTATTCAAGCTAAAATCATAATAAAAAAAGGACCAAATTTGAAGTGCCAACAACTTAAAAGGAACATGCCTCGTCTCATCTGGCCGGGGATGCTGAGACCTTTCAAATGCTGCCTTAGAAGGTAGTGTTTGTGTGCTAGCATTTTTTTTTATATTATATTTAATTTAATAAATGTAATTTACAACAATGCTTTTGAGTACCCTTGAAAATTACAACAAAAATAATGTAAAATGACAGAAAGTCAGGTAAATACACTATTCTAAAAAAATTGTAAATACAATAATATCCTTGAGTAGTAGGTATTAGATTATTTTATTCTAAGGTTATATGAGTAACTTTACTGTACAGTAATAAACAAAATTATCAAACTAACCTTATACAATTTGCAAAATACAATTGTCTCATGGTTAAAAGATTATATTGCCTCTAATGCATAATTCAAAGTTTTAATGGTCAAGAGATAATATAGTAATAATACACTGTTACAATGAATAGTAATCCTTGGGGCACAATAATTTTCCTTCTAGCTTTAGCATTATTTATTTATTTATTATTATTATTGGTCTGTAAATCTCGAAGGATCTACATATGGTCTGTGATACTATATTACATTGAGCAGGCTGCAATTTCTTACCATACCTAATGACAAATGTGATCCAATTCTTAACTTGATTGAGCAGGTCAACATTGCTCTATGGCCTCGTTTTAAGATGGTATTTGACTTGCACCTTAGCAGCCTCCGTAATGCAAATGTAAAGACATTGTGGGAAGATGACGTACATCCTCACTATGTCATGAGGCGTTATGCTGAATTTACAGCTTCTCTTATTCACCTTAATGTTGAATATGGAGATGGACAGGTTAGATGTAATAAAAATATATTAAATTGTTGTTTGAACAACATTTGTTTGTTTCTTGTTCCCCCCTAGTCATGTAATGCTTACGGTTTTTGGCCTCCCAATATATGCAGCTTGAATTGAATATGGAGAGGCTCAGAATGGCCATTGATGACCTGCTCATGAAGCTTGCTAAAACATTCCCAAAACCAAAACCACAAACTGTGTTCCTTATAAACAACTATGATATGACAATCGCTGTTTTGAAGGTAGATTATTACTTTGTATAATAGATTTTCACTAGGCTGACTCAAGTTCCTTGGTCAATTTATAATGCCTATTAGATTGACTGTTCTTACTCTTTGCACTGCCCACTTGTTCTCATCATTTGAATTTTAGGAAGCTGGCTCTGAAGGTGGGAAAATTCAATTGCATTTCGAGGAACTGCTGAAGAGCAACACATCGTTGTTTGTGGTAAGCATTTTCCGCTGACAAATAATTGCTTTCTTTGATGATATTCATGTTGGCAATATCTTGAAAATTGATTCCCCCCCTATCTGTTATATAACAATATAACAATGAAAATAAAAGGGGAAGCAAAATGGGTAAAAATAATTGATTAAAAGTCACGCTGAAGGTCCTGTGAGATATCAGCTTATCTGGGGACATCCTCTCCTATAAATCATGCTCCTTTTGCTTTAGCTTCCTACTGGAATTTCGTTGGCAGTTTGTTTATTGTCCACTCCTCACAGGAAGAGCTACTACTAGAGCATTTTAGTGATCTAATCAAGTTCGTGAAGTCCCGAGCCTGTAAGTTTATCTTTCAACATGTCATTTGTAAGATTTCAGCATTCATTTCATTGTTAAGGGAGTTGGCTCACTTCCAAGTAATTTGCCAGCGGAGGAACCGGGTTCGAGCACGGAGAAGCCCATAACTGTTGCTGAAGTCGAGACAATTGTGAAGGATTTTGCGAGCAGATGGAAAGCTGCAATAGAGCTGATGCACAAAGATGTAATCACCTCTTTCAGCAACTTCTTATGTGGCATGGAGATCTTGAGAGCTGCATTGACACAGCTCCTGCTTTATTATACTAGGCTATCAGATACAATAAAGAAGATCGTCGGCGGGTCTGCACTGAACAAAGATCTTGTGTCTATATCGTCAATCATGTATGAAATCAGGAAATATTCAAGGACTTTCTAGATCAACATCCTACGAAGTCCGAAAGAGTAAGCATATATATTATTTGCCCTAGCAAGTACTTTTCGACTTTGGGAAAGTATTAGAACAAAAACTGCACTGAACAATTGCTCACGTACAGAATTCAGCTTCACAGTTGGTGAGGAAGTTTCTTCACTTGGTTCATGTAGGGTTTGGAATGCCCGTGTCTGATTCGTGAAAGCTTTTGCCATGATCTTGATTGATGGTGGCAAATTTTTGGATATCGGTGTGTCCTTTCAAGGATTTTTATTGTTCCCTTGCAACACGAAATCTTGGTGTCTTTTCTTATGAAATGCATGGAGTTTTTGAATTAAAGCTCCAAAAAGCTCAGTTTTATTTGGAAAAGCAGAAGCTGTGATAATGTTTTGGATTATCGTGCATCGCTGTAAATGCTTGCTGATGGACTTCCTATTTTGTGTGGGAATACGATGATCCAAAAAAGCAAATTTTCATGAACATACCAATCCAGTATATTACAAGAACTCTTTTTTATAGTTTATGAGATGAATATTTCATCGGCATTTTCGATATCCGATAGGGGATAACCTCAACATTGCGCCTCTAAATGAAGCTATGGCAAACAATTTCTTGCTTATGAAGATGATGGGAACATAACCAATACTAAAAAATAAAGCTGAACTCTCAACTAATTAAATATCAAAAGATGAAACCAGCAAAAAAAGTTGCACAAAAAGAAAATGAGGGTGAGAAAATACATTAAATAGAGGGATACAAATTTTCATTTTGAGGTTTTAATTGAATTGAGAAATACCTTTAAAAAAAGGGAGAGATTAAAAAATGAGGTTTTAAAATGAAAAAAAATAAAACAACAAAAACATTTGATTGAAAGAAAAAAAACTTCAACAATGTAAGAAATAAAAAAAGAATAATGTATATTACTTGCCAAAAAAGAGAAAATAAGAACATGGCCCAAGACATCATGCATTGGACATATGTTTCATTAAATTAAAATCTTTTAATTAATAATGGGCCTGTAAATCTCATTGCCTTAAATTAATAATCATGATGATGTCTTCGTTCATGTCATGTCCCATAAAAAGCTCCAACATACTCTCCTTTTCTTTTAGAAAAACAACAAAGGGACCTCGACAAAAACTAAAACTGTATTGATAATTGTTAAAATCCCGCCGGTAGATTAATTCAGAAAAATCATTATTTAAAATTTAACTTAGATTTTCAAATTAAATCAAATCAAGATATTTAATCCAATAAAATAGGGTTGATTGAACTATGTTATTAATAAATTAATTGATATTTGATTCAATAAAATCTGTTAACCGGATTCAATTATATTTTTAATTTATTTAACATCTAATCAATGAAATAAACAATTTTCTGGAAAGTAATTTCCAAGTTTTCTCATGCTTGGTGAGATCTGAAAAACTATTTCCCAGCGTATAATTAAGGATTTATCTAGTATTACAGTATAATTTTGTTTTTTTTAATATATATTTTTAATGTTTTTGGATTATTTAAAAATAAATAATTTATTTTAATATATTTCTAAAATATTACTTTAAAAACAATTATAAACATGATTAGACACAAATAATACTACGTAACTACCAAGAAATTACCTATGCAATTTACACAGCCATGCATGCACAAACAATTAACTCAAAACAGAAACCTTCAAGAACCATCTCCAAAAACCTAACCCCACAAAAAAGTTTCATTTTTTTTCTTTTCAAAATGGTCTCTACCACTCGTTTAATTGTGTCAGTTTTTGTAGTTTCTATTATTTGGGCGCATGTGAGCCCAAAGCAACCTACAGGCAACAATTATGTTTTGTCCATGAGCTCCATGCTCGAGATGTAAAACCTGGATGTAAGTTTTGTGATAGCAAGCATGGAGCTGTTTATGACTTCGAGGATAAAAATTGGTTGAACAAGAACAGCCAGATGTTTATTACTGCTGATCTAATCATTCTGCCAAATTCTCCTTGCCGTTAATTTTTCTTCAAGGTTTCATTTAATCGATCATTCACCTATCTCGTTTTGGTGGTCAACAAAGTTAATTTCTGACTTGATTGTCTTGAGTTGAAGACAGCTACTTTTGAATACAAAATCTTCTGGTTTATTTTTCTGCAGGTGATATATTGGATCTATCACTGCGATTCGGCTTCTCATCGATCGATACCTTTCCTGAGACAGGACGAGGACCACGCGAGGAATGAGGACAATTTGCATTAGTTCTTATCAACAGTACTCTGTTCATGCTTTCTGCGACTTAGACATTAAAACTCACTGCAGTGTGGGATATGGCAAAGGAAAATGACTGGTCCTGTTACATCTTCCTCCATTTGTGGGGAGCTTGTGCTCAATCCGCTTGCAAACTTTGTGTATTATAAGTTTACAACCCATATCTGTTCAGCAACATGGAATGAAGGGAGAGATATAGATTGTCTCAAGAGGACTGATACAGGGTCAATTACATTACAAAAGGACACCAGTTGCATGAATGTTTCCTCAGTATGGTAAATCCGCAAAACTCGTATTAGTAAACAAGTTTTGGTTCAAACTCTGCCAAATCAACAGATCCAGACTCAATTGGTGGCATTAGATATGCAGCCAAGATTTCAGAAACCAATGCTGCAACAAGGGGAATCCTCTTGAAGTTCTTGACCAAGGAATTGTCCTCGCTCTCACCAACAGCAAGCAACTTCTTGTTAATCTCCACCATCCTGTCCAACTTCCTCTTGAACTCTGGGTTCTCAACATCAAGCACAGCTGGAAAGATTCTCGCTGTGGTGCGGTTAGTCTGCATTAAGAGAGTTCCAGAAACAAATTCAAAGACTATCGAAAATCTACAACGTTTGAATCAAAAGTCCAAATCCATTAGTCTAGGCTATCGATTTCTTATTTCCCCTTTTGACTTCGTCTAGGCGAGCAAAAGGAGATTTAACATCGCATCAAATGAAACATAGCATTGGATATGAGAAAACTAAGCGAAAACATTCAAACCTAGATTGCATATTGTATATAATTCAGCATGGAAATGGAAGTAAATGAAAAAAGAAAAGCTCAGAATAGAACTATGAGCAAAGCAGGCAGGTACAGAGCATTAGTCTCACCTCAATGATGACATGCATGTCGAATTCTTTGGTATTGAGTCCAATGCCTTCGTAGAAAGCAGTTCGCTGGCAGTCGTTGAGGTACATTGTCACATACACCTGCAAAAGCCAATTCTCTAAGCTGTCAGAAGCAAGGAGACAGACATTATATCATCCTTAAATTAGTCTTAAGGTTGAAGGCCAATACTTTGGTTGACTGGTTAACATGCTAAGAAAAAGCAACCTATATGGGATTGCAAGATGTTTTAGTAAAGGTTTTCAATAATATCTAGGGTAATACATCCAGGGTAAGAAAGTTACCGACAGGCAGAAGAAACGTGACCACAACTTTGCCTTCCAATCATTGAGGAATTGAGGCTGTGCCTTCATCAATGCCGAGAAGAAATCACCATGTCTGTTCTCATCCTGGCACCAGTTCTCAAAGTACTTGAAAATGGGGTAGCACTGGTACTCAGGATTTTCTCTGAGATGTCTGTAAATTGTTATGTATCTCCAGTACCCAATTTTCTCAGACAAATATGTGGCATAGAAAATGAACTTTGGCTTGAAAAATGTGTATTTCCTAGCTTTTGTTAGGAATCCCAAGTCCAAAGCCAGATTGAAATCAGACAAACCCTTGTTCAAAAATCTGCACGCAATATAACAAGGGTCAATTAACTATACAAAGGCTCAACCATTCTTGTAGAGTGATTCACATGTGAGACAAAAGAAGGGTAATGTTTTAACATACCCAGCATGCCTGGCTTCATCCCTGGACATGAGGGAGAAAATCTCTGCTACCACTGGATTGGTTTTCTACATCATCAAATGTGGATAATAATTAATTATACTGGAAAACAAGGAATTAGATTATGCATGAAATTAGAGTGACTCTAGAGGCGTGCCTTGAGTCTCCTCCCAAGCTCTTTGTAGAGAAGGAACCCAGAGAACTCAGCAGTGCAAGACCTCTCCAAGAACTCAACAAAAATCTGTCTCAAAGGCCCCTGCATCTTATCGGCAGCTTCCTTGAACTCCTTGTTTCTCACAAAGTGAGTCTGGTTGTAGTCAGTCTTGAATTCTTGCAGAAGTGCTTCAAACTCAGTCTGGCTCAAGTTTTTGTTGATTTCAGTATTGAAAAGGGTCTCCATTTCATCAAAATCAGTGGTGTAAAACCTTGGTGCCAAAAGGGTCTCCTTGATTTCACCTTTGTTACCTTTCTTCTTTGGTTTTGGGCTACTTGTTGTCTGTGCAGTAGCTGACATTTTGATGGTAGTGAATTTTGGGTATGAGAAACTTCTTGGGTTTCCAAATTTGGACGTGCTGCTAAATCTGGAGATGGGTTTGACTAACGCCATCTCTGCAGCCATTTTTTCTTGGAGAAAGGCTCTTGCTTTTGAGTGGCAATGGTGGTGGAAAGAAATGGACTTTCAAGTGGGGAAAGGAGGGGCTAGAAACCTAAAGAAGGATAGGATATGTGATTATATTATTGGTTGACAGGTGATTCAATCTCATCCAATGAAATCCATGTCTCTGAATGGGGACTTGGACATGTGTCAGATTCTTATAGGCCTGCCTGATTTCTTTCTGGTGGTTATGATAACTGTTGAGATTTTTTTTTAAAAATAGCAATTAAATATAGGTGAATAACAGAGTTTATAAGTTTTTATTCAAATAGTTACT
>CM054985.1:18299257-18424532 GCA_029030765.1 Salix suchowensis
ATCAACCATAATATCTTATTTGATTCGATTAAAAATTCAATTCGAGTTAGGTTCCGGCCTAGGGTTTCCAGTTCAATCCAACTGGTATCAATTTTTTTTTTTGTTGGTTGGTAATATCAACACCTTTTGATTATTGTGTTCTTCCATGTAAGCAGAGAAATTTGCATCACAAAAGAGATGATATATGAAGCATGGCATTCAAAATACAGTTGTCTGGTTCCTTCCATTACCAAATCTCTTACGAAGCACAAGCTCTCTGGAAACCCAGTTATTTTTAGAGAAGTAATGCACGAGTCTATGAGTTATTTACTACAATACAAGGAAGAAAACAGAGGAAAAGAGAAGAAATTAGCTTCCTGGCTCCTGTCAATGCAGCTCTGCTCCTTCCTTATCCGGGCTAGGTTCTTAGTGACCTAACTATACATATGCATATGACATATACATATAGATAGATAATAGGGCTAAACACGGTTGCCCTTTTATTGCCAACTATTTGATTTTGATGCTTTCAGGCATTCACAGCCTCAACTTCTCTGTTTACTTCAATGCCGATTCCATCCTGCTGAACTTGAGTCTTGTTAGGGACCTCTTCTGGCTTTGCTTCTTCTTCATCGTCAACTTTATTTTCTCCTTTCTCCGATTCATGATTTTCACCATTTAGAACTCTGCTGTGGTAACTGAAGATTTCTGTGGCCCAAGCACGTAGCTGCTGTGTGGCTGCCTCGTCTGTGTTGCAGCATAAAAATATTGACCATGCAACCAAAATCACTTCAATTGCTTACATAGTAATTACGACCATGATCACAGTTAACGAATCTGTTAAAGTGTTTCAATGATGTACTCTTGCTGTTGTAGATATGATTACAGGAAACTATTTTTATTATTTCTAGATCCAGCCAGGTTTTCGCCGGGGCTAGCCAGGCAAATCGAGTCATAAAAAAACTCGGCTTCAGGTCAGACTTTGAATCACAGACTTTTTTAACCAACCCGCCATGCCAACAAAGGTAAAATAACTATGAACATAACAATGCAGCATAGAACAGGAAGTTTCGAAAAAATCAGGCATGGTCGAGTATTTTCGAAGAAATTCAATTCGAGCTAGAAATTATGCATCATAACCTACCAAGTCGAGGAACAGTGTGGCCTTGTGGATGTCTTATGATGAGAGGACTGTCGAAGGCAGTCGCAAGATCCTCGGAGGGTTCTTTCAACCAATCTTTGGCACCTATAAAGTGAACCGACTTTACTTTTATGGTGTCTTTATAGGCAACATCACAGATGATTGGATCTCTGAATTTGGATCCTGATACCGACACAAACAGTTTAAAAGGTGGGTGTTCCTTCAATACTTTCCCCTGTTTCATCACAAAATTTTCGTTTTTCAATGTCTCACCGAATATTATCACGCCCCAGGACAGTCTAGAAAGCAAAAAAGCTTACATACCTGAGCTTGATAGCCAAGTAGCAGGGCTGAGAGAGTGGCACCCTGAAGAAAAAGAGAAGGGACCCAGTAAAAAAAATTGAAAACTAGATGTACGAGTCGCATATTTATTTAATGATTTAACAAGTTGACCTGCATCACTCTTTTGAACCAAGGTGGGTTTTTTTTATAAAAAAATAAAATAATTGATTGATCATGTCAAAGCATAATTTGAAATACTCTTCATTTTAATATTTCTTAGAATGAAAAAAGAATGTTGCAGCGACGTAGATTATTATGAAGTGACTCGGGTTATCTCGTGATCCAAGCCTGGAGCCGGGTGATAGTTCAGGTCAGGTTTAAGATTCATATATGGATACATGCCTGAGAGAAGCCGAGAAAACCATCGAAAGGACCTCTAGTTGTGATGTATTCACACAAATAAGAGATGCATTCTTCGAGGTTTGTGTACTCTGTGAAGTCCTGCAGGTTGACAATCCAAATATTAGCATTTACTGGTACTTGTATATAAAATTTGGAGCCTGGAAAGGAAATCTTGTCAATGATTTTCATTTTCCTGTTGAAAATCATCTTTGAATGGAAGAACTTATGAAGTTTCAAGTCATACATTGTCGAACTGGAACCACTCGAAGTATGGTGGTGGGAAAATGCCTTCAATTTCAGATGTGCCTCCAGCAGGATATTTTCCATCTGGGAAATCCTGCATGAGCAGTTCAAAATTAATACTTCCCCAGTGTTTTGAGCATAATCCCATAAATCATCACACGAATCTGATTCATCGACCAAACCAATAACATGGTCGTCGTAATAGATTTCTTCTATCATTTTCCTAGCTAACAAACACTTCTTTCCCTCTCCTATGCCAACATTTCTCCATTAAGATTTGGATTGCAACCAAGGTTACACATTTCCAACGAATGAGATCATAAGATGCTTGCAGTAATGTCTAGCAAGATGGTTAATGATTAGAGTGTCACATACCAAGTCAAACTGAGAAAAAATGGAAGGATCCCACTTGCTAATTTGCTTTTGAAGAAAACTTCCACTGGTCCTAAATCCATGGAGACATAGTATCTTCATCTTCTTTTCACTCCGGGATGTTGCCATCTAAGAAGTTTTCTCGATCACCTGTTGAATCAGCAAGCAAGAGAAGGTCGCAGATTAGGCTATGGAGTAGAGGTAATGCTGTGATGGGCCTTTTTGTAAAGAAGAGGGCCGTGTCGTGTTAGTTGCTACCTACCACCGAGTTTACGGTCCTAGCTACCGTTTCGTGGGTAGGTTTGGAGGTTGCAACGTGCACTCTTTGAATTTCATTTACAGTCTTAGTAAATAAAATATTTTTTATTTCAATTTTTTTTTCGATTTATTTTAATATAATAATATTAAATATTTTTTTGAAAATACAATATAGTATTAGAGTCTGGTTGATCTAGCAGTCACGAGTTCGAATCTCACCCTCATTCTATTTGATAAAAATCAAGCAGAATGTAGTGTGGATCTATGCAAGTTTCAAGTCCAAAAAACTTTCACTTGAGAGGGGTGTTAAAAAATAATATAAATTATATTTTAAAATCTCACCTAATAGCTTAAGCTTTTAGGTGGGATATTTCCTTAAAATATTATCAGAGCCTTGTTGATTCAGCGGTCATGAGTTCAAATTTTACCACCCTTATTCTATTTGATAAAAATCAAACAAAATGTAGTTTAGGTCTATACAAGTTTCAAGTCGAAAGAGCTTTCACTTGAGAATATATATTAGAGAATAATATAAATTATATTATGAGATATCACTTAATATCTTCAAGTTTTTAAATAAGATAGTTATTTAATATAAACAATTAAAATTTTAGACCTATAAAATATGTGTTTCTTGAGTTTGCTCGGATAAATAAATAAAAAAAAACTTTTGATACTGCTGCTAATAATCATCATGTAAAGCCCTTGATCAAACAATTCCTGAAAAAATACCAAAGAGAAACAAAATCACACGGAAATCAAAACCATCACAGGCAAGAGTTGTGTGATTCCTCTCATAGAGGCGTGCGATTGCCCCCTCAGGTTAGCAACGATGACATGTCAATATCCCATCTCATTGCCTGATTTCCTGGTGTAGATCAAATTCAATGGCCATGAAAATCATAGAAAGACTAGCTTGTTGCTTTTGCATTGGGTTGCAAGAAAAGCAGAGCCAGTTCATCCATATTCAATGTTTCTAGCCATGAATTAGCATAAGGGAAGCAAAATCAATGTACAATCTCTCTCTCTCTCTCTCTCTGCTCCTCGAAGACCTCTCGTGCCTTCTCTGAGAGCCAATCGAGAAGCGCTACAGAATTCATTATAGATAACAAGCAATGTCAGAAAGCGACCATGCTGTTTTTTTGATAATTTATGCTGGCTAAGAATTGAGTTTGACTGAACCAGAGCATGGATGTTAGCGACGATGAATCTAAAGCTGGCACAGTCTAACGGATAGTCGGGGACGATGACAATCTAACGGCCACGCATTCACACGCACCAGCCTAATAAAGCCCGAGCTGAGAATAAATCAAAATCAGAGTGGGCCCCGTATTTAAAAATATAATGATTCATTGGGGCCCGCAACTTCAACGCCCACCTAACTCGCGTTTCAAAAAGGGCCCTCCTTTAATTCGGCTCTCTTAAACTTGATATGACTCAAGTGCCCCTGCTTCCCCTCTTAAACCACTGGTTTTGCCATCCCATTCTGCCATTCAACATGAACACCAAGAAGATACAAATAAAGTAAAAAACTCATGACTCGATTAGGGCAGCAGATGTCAGGTTGATTTTAAGAAATTACAAAACTATAACTTTCTTCACTCGCCCACTAACAGAATACACCACACGCGCGGCCCCTATGAGTTCAATCCTTGCAAGACCCAACTTCACCCCTGGTTTCGTGACTGTTTCGTGAACGTTATAAAGGATGATTTTTTAAAATATTTTTTATTTAAAATTATATTAAAATGAAAGTTTTTTTGTAAGAAAATAATATTTTTTACATTCTCAAAACAATAAAAAAATTAATTTAAAATAAAATTTAATTTTTTATTAAAATATTTTTAAAACACAATGTCAAACAAAACTTTCACCTGAAATCTGGTCACGGGTTGAATCAACCCGTGGGATGGATAAAAGGGTTATTATTAGTATTTGTTTATTTTAAAATGTCTAAAATGTCATTGTTTTGTAAAAACAATTGGATATAATTTATTTTTTAAATTATAGTTTTGAAACTTGTATAACGGATCTAGAACTTGGATTATTCCAGGTTAAGAAAATGAGTTAAAATATTGACATGGTCAATTCAATTAAAAACTCAAATCAACCTATAATTTAATCCAATTAAGTTTAAGGTCACTTATAGTTATGAAATCTAGACTATCTTATTTAGAACTTGGGACCAGTCTATGTTAAAGAAAAAAAATAGCTCAAGATATTATTAAATTGACCTAATTAGATTAAGAACTCAAGTAGATATGCTACTCTGTTGATGTGTGCCCCAACAACCGCCTTGGAGTCTAGACCTATATAGGTTAAAGAAATAATGGTTTAAGATTTTTTTCAAGAATATAATTGAGGTTGTTTTTTTATGTTATTTTCTTAATATGATCTGAAAATATAAAAAAATATTTAAAGCAAAAGATAAAAAATAAGGATAATTTTTTTTATTTTTTTAAAATACAATGTCAAATAAATTCAACTAGATTGATCATATTAACCCGTAAGATGACTCGAGCCTTATTTTGTGGTCAATTTCCGAGTCAAGTTTTATAAATGTGGAGTTAGTGAGTCCTCTGCCACCCGAGTCAGGCTTTAATTTATAGCTATGGTTTTATCTCCTCAAACAACGAACCACCCAAAGAACCCGGCGCGTGGGAATAGATCTCCATCTAACTTCTATAAATCCTCTGTATCTTGTACATGGACACGTTAATTATTACAAATATTCTATTTGCTTAGATTTTCGAAAAACAATATTTTTTATTTTTTGTGTTTCTTGTGTTTGCTTATAAATAAATACTAGCAATAATAAAGAAAATCTCTCTCTCTCTAAAATTCACCAATCAATCATTGATTACAAGGAGAGATCGCTTTCTCACTGTATATTATGTCAGCATAAAGTTCACCTTCCTCCCTCTCTCTCGTGAAGGAGAAGAAGATAGGGTAAATTACCCGTTTTGGTTTTGCTGTTTTTGAAGTTTCATTGATTCATTCTTCTTTTTTAAAGTTTGTTTGATTGATCTGTTTTTAAAGTGAATATGATTAGTTTTTGACAATTCTTGTTGATTAGAAAGTTAAAGTTTTGTTTTTTATTTGGTTTGTAACTTGATTCTTTACTTCTTTGTTAATTCTTTTCTAATAAATTTGATTGCTTTCTTGGAATGTGATAGATTATTTGAAGAGTTATGAGGTTTGGAGTTCTCTTTAGTTGATTTTGTGAGATGGGTTTTTGTATTTTTGTTTTGTTTGGGATATTAAAGGTTGTTTTCTTTGATTATGCAATGCTTGGTTTTGGTGTTGACTTTTCGAGTTGAAAGTTGAAGTTTTCACGCGTTTTCTTTGATTTTGTTAAGTGGGTAAGTTCTTGATCGGCTTGTGATGATGGTTTTCTAGGGTTTAGGGATTTGTGTTGCAGGGTTTCAATTACTGGGTTTAGTCTGGTTGTTTATCTTGTTTAGGGTTTGGATTCAGCCCTTAAACTGTTTGTCTTTGTAATTGATATATGTTGCTCAATTTTTTTTGTTCAAAATTGGTCGTCCTTTTCAAAATTCATGAGAAAATCAAGGTGTGGGCAAGGAATTTTGTGCAAGTGTTAGATTTTCGGGCTGACCTGTATTTTAAAAGTACAGGTTTGTGCCTGTGCAGATTACAGCAGATTGTGAGTAGCTAATGCAGAATTCAATTTTATGGCGTTGTATTTCTGGGCAGTTGGTTCTTTGAACAGGCTTCAGTAGATTCAAATGGGAATTGTGATTAGCTAATGCAGGATTCAATTTTATGGCATTGTAATTTTGGCACGGTTGGTTCTTTGAACTGCTGGCTTTTGTAGATTCAAATGGGAATTATTAAGCTATGCTTGAAACCTTCATCTCTTGTTGAATTTCATGTTTCTCAAAATTAAGCCTAAGGGTAGAAGTATTGGTTATCTGGGTTCTTTTTTCCGTGCTTGAGAACTGAAAAGGTGGCGAGAAATTCTGGGCTTCCAATATTTTTCCATGAATTGGAAATTTTTTAGACAGTTAGGTGTTTATAACTAGAGTATCAGAATTTCATTGACTTGTAGGAGCCTCTGAATCCTAATTATTTGACATATGAGCCCATGGTTGGGAATGAGAGTTTTACTTTTCGAACAGGCACATGTTTTATTGGCTTAGTTTCTGCCACTATATGAACCTCAAAAGTTTAAAACGTTGAAGTTGTGAGAAATTTGGAGCTTTCAAAGTTTAGACCATTTAAGTAATTGGTGTGCTGTTGGGTCTGTGGATGATTACTATGGTGCCTGCTAGTGTCCATAGGAGTGCTCTGTTTTTTCACAAATAGAGTGCTTGAATCACCATCTTGGTTTACATCTGATGATTATATGTTTTCAGCTTTAGTAATTAACTAGGCTCACTGCATGGATATGAGTTTCGGAGCTGCTCATCGAAGAGCTAAATGTCATTGTTGCAGGGTTTTTAAATTCATTTCATCTCATTTGCGTGTGAGAATGGATGCACACCCTTGGTTTTCATATTTCTTTCCATGGAAAATAATGTGTGAACTGAACTGTATTCAATTCTTTCTCTGAAAATTATCGGCAATGATTTTATTTAACAGGTTATATCTCATTTGTTACTGTCAGCAGGAAATTTGGATAAGATTGTGGAGAATCATTTTATAAATTTTGATTTCATATCAGCAAGAGCAACAAACATCCTTGCTAGCATCCCCTTTCTGTGGCCATGGTAAATATCTATCTAACCCCTCCTTCCTCCCCAGGAATTGTAGAAAGTAAAATAGTGGATGATAAGATAATAAAATAATCAAAGTTTCCCACTGTTGATAAAGAAATGCCCAAAAATAGGGTCATGACACCAACTAAACCAACTAATTCATAGCTGTTCGTGATAGGGAACAAATTCAATGTTATGTTATGTCTGCGTTATTCCTAGCTGGTTTATACAATTTTTTGAAGAGTTATACAAACCAGATATAATTACTATGATGCCTTGAATTGGTGGGGGATCATGTATTATGGTGGAAACATGCCCTTGCTTCGGATTTGGACGAGCACTTAGCAATTCCTACACTAAAGAAAATATTTATTTGCATTGAGTTAATCTGTGAAGCTTGATAAATAAGGCTGCTACTTATATTGTTTCACCTCTAACTTACTGCTCTGATTGTTTTTTCTTGAAGGCAACTAATGAAAATCTTCCACCCAATGTAATAAAACAACTTGCAAAGGAACTGAAGAATCTTGATGAATCACCACCTGAGGGAATTAAAGTAGGAGTAAATGATGATGATTTTTCGATCATCTTTGCTGATATTGAAGGCCCAGGCATGGAACCTTTTCCTTCTAAATTTACATCCTTTAAGATATTTGTTTGGGGTTTATACTCATGTATATTTTGGCCATGCAGCTGGGCACTCCATATGAAAATGGTGTTTTCCGCATGAAGCTGTTATTATCTCATGATTTTCCTCACTCTCCTCCCAAAGGTTTGTGGATTCACATTGTTAATATGACTTGAAAATTTTCAGAAATGTAGTTTAATTTAATTCCAGGGCTCATTTCCAATTGTGAAGAGGAAACTTTTTTGGTAATGGGCAGTCAAGGGCTGCCTTTCTTCATATTACATTCTGGATTTAATTTCCTTTCTTGAGCTATGTTCTTTTGTTAGCTTGTGAATCCTTTGAACATTTATGTTATAGGTTACTTCCTGACTAGGATTTTTCATCCAAATATTGCTTCTAATGGTGAGATTTGTGTTAATACACTTAAAAAGGATTGGAATCCAAGTCTTGGACTACGACATGTTCTCACAGTAAGTTCCATTGACACTCTTATTCTGTCTAATCCATCTACTTTCATTTTCACTTCTAATATGGTTTTACTGATATACTGAGCTTGTTGATATCAGGTAGTGAGGTGTTTATTAATTGAACCGTTTCCAGAGTCAGCTTTGAATGAACAGGCTGGCAAGATGCTCCTTGAAAATTATGAAGAGTATGCCAGACATGCCAGGTGAGCCATCCAATATCTTACCAATCAAATACCATGGCAATCATAATTAGATAGGACAGACCTGATAGTGGATCAAGTCAGGTTCTGTGGGACCTCTGCAACTATTATTATGAAGATTCCAATCTTTTCAGTGTTAGTAGACCACAACTTCATAAACTCCTAGTCCACAAGCTCTTTTAGCACCATGTCTTTGCCTCTTTAAAATGTCCAGCTCGGAGTATTGCCACTACTTTGGAGGAGATCCAATAATTACGTATCTTGTAACTAGATTTCACAAGTCTGGTCACTCAAACAAACAACTTTGGAAAATGCTTAAGAAACTGAAAGAAAATGCATCGTTCTAGATATAGAAAAAACCTATTTTTCTCCCATGGAATGAAAACTGCTTAAAGATAGAGCGGGTGGCATTAGAAAGTTAACAAGTTACATGGTTCCGTCTTGGAATGAAAACTATGTTGTTGATGACAAATGTGTGATTGCAAAACTTGTTTTCAGGATTTATACTGGAATCCATGCAAAGCCAAAACCTAAGTTCAAGTCTGGAGCCATTTCAGAATCAACTACAGCTCTTAATGTGGATCAGAGCAACGCTTCAGTTCTGAATAACAGTGACCAAAAGAATGCAGCTGTTAGTGTCACCGTTCCATTGCAATCTGCACTGGCCCCTTGTATGATGGCCAGCAAAGGAGGAAATAGTCAGGAGCAGCCAGCTTCTGTAGGTCCAATGCACGAGACAGAAGTTAGTGAACCAGCTGCTGCACCAACAACCAGTACCTTGAAAAAAGATGGTGGACTTTCAAAAGTTCAGGCAGTGAAGAAGAAAATGGATGCAAGAAAAAAGAGCTTAAAGAGATTATGATATTATGATGTTAAGGGTTACACATATATTGAACTGCCACGATGGGTATGTGGCCAGCTTCTTTTGTTTATCCACGAATGGGTCCATGTAAGTGGATGAAAATGGGAATATATAATGTAAGGAATAATTTCCATTGGTGGACAAGTGATGGATTTATTTAACTTTTATCTCCTTGTTTGACCTGCACTACGATCTCCTTCTTTGTGATTGAACACAGCCTTCCCGGAAGAAACCTGACGTGCCAAGAAATTGCAGAAGACCTAATTGAGTTTTTTTCTCTTTTGACCCGGGGATAGGGACACGGAAATTCTCTAAACATTTCTATTACTAGTTATGAATCCAAACTGGAACTAATTATGGTCGAAGAGATTTTTCTTTTCCGTAGACCCTTCATGAATAACACCATGAAAAATCAAAATACATAATCATCCTTGCCTCTTTCGCTGTTGACTGAGGTTTTGACAGTCTGAGACTGGTAAATGAATTTCTGCTATCTTCATACCTTTTTCTTTTGCATTTAAAAGTGCCAAGAAGGGTGAAAACAAAGACAGGAAAGCTTTGCAGGTAGGCACAAAGAGGGGCCAAGGGAGCATTGATTACTGGTCCAACGAAGATTTGCCAATAACTGTATATTCCATCGTACAGGGATGATGGATTAATTTGTATATTCTCTGCAGCTTCTGAAAACTAGGATCGAACGAATTCGAAGCTTAACCAAGATTCGAGAAGCTGCGCACAATGCAGGACCACAGGGCACGGCGCAAAATCTTCAATGAAAACGAAAGTACATTGCCCTACCAACAGAGCAACTAGACGAGACGTTTCATGCGTGCATAATTGCAGAAATATGAGCAAATATAGAATTGGTCATCCATTCAACATCCAGGCTCGACCTTCCCAAGTAGTTCAAGTTTACAAGAGATCAAATAAGCAAAATATAAACTGGCAAAGACAACCGAGTTCCACAAGACAAATTAAAGAAAGCGTGAACATTACAGCAAAAGTTGTTGTTGGCAGTGAAACTAGAGATTCCATTATATAGGTCAACTCTGTTATCCCCTCCTAATTTAAATTTATAAAAATATTTTTCTGGGGGAAAGGGATATCACTTGGCCATCATAACCTTGACAAATTCCTCATAATTTATCTGGCCATCACCATCCACATCAGCTTCTCTGATCATCTCATCGACCTCTTCATCGGTGAGCTTCTCACCGAGATTAGTCATCACATGACGGAGCTCAGCTGCAGAGATGAAACCATTCTGATCCTTGTCAAAAACTCTGAATGCCTCTTTTGAGCTCCTCCTCAGAGTCGGTATCCTTCATCTTCCTTGCCATGAGGTTCAGGAACTCGGGAAAATCAATGGTACCATTTCCATCAGCATCAACCTCGTTAATCATGTCCTGGAGTTCTGCCTCAGTTGGGTTCTGTCCTAGCGATCTCATGACAGTACCCAATTCCTTGGTGGTGATGCAACCTGCAGTACACAAGCCATATCAAAAACCAATTCACCAATAGATTTTGATGGTCTCATGGGCACACACATAATCAAAGCTCCGCATTAAGACTAATTTATTTCTGCAATTGTAACAAGCCAAAATGCAGCAAATGGTAGGATCTGAAAGAACCTTCTGTTTAGATATTCTTAGTAAAAGTTTTCCCAGAACAAACTTAATCACAAGCATTCAATAACCTAAATTACAAATAAACCTCGCAGACAACAATAAGCTAACCATAAAAATTGATAATTTAGCGCGAGACATCCATCGCAAAGCATTAATCAGGAAAGAAGTTCACTACGTGTCGCCATAATACAATCATTAGATGCAAAGAGTCAGAGATTATTGCTAATTTACCACCAAAAAAATCTCTAAATCACAAACCTTGGATCCTTCAATATAACTAACAAACATCGTATATGTATTACATCCTATTGTTGATTGGATCATTAAAGGTAGCCCAAAATAAAACAATCTGCTTTTCAATAACCAAAATAAGAAACCTTTTCAATCAACATCTAAGGAACCCTTTAAGCAAAATCACAAATTTCACTGAGAAGCTACCCTTTACCAAAGACAAAGACACTAATTTTTCCAATCTCAACCGAACCAATTTCAAGGAGAACCCATCAATCAGAATCAAATGTTTCCCTCAAAGAAACCATCTTTTTACCTCCAAACAACATGATCTCAAACAAATCAAGCTAAAAACACAAGCAAGAAACATAAAAACAAATGCAAAAACACCCCATGAAACAAAGCAAAAGATAGAGCAAGAAACATACCATCACCGTCCTTATCGAACAAACTGAAAGCTTCCTTGAATTCGGAGATCTGTTCATCAGTCAACTGATCCGCCATTTCTCTTTAAGAAAGATAAGAGTCTAGAGCGAGATTAAAAAAAAAGCCTGGGAGAAATAAAATGAGCGCGTAAGAGAGACAGAAGGAGAGCAATCTGTTCCAGGTTCGGTCAAAGGGAGTTGTGTTTATATATATATATATATATATATGAGCTAATTTAGCTACCCCGAGCTTTCTTTTGACCCCACCTATCAATCCCTACTCACATTTTACTTCCTGTTTTGCCCTTCCTGTTTTTTTCTTCATTCTATTTTTTAAGAAAAACATTTTGGGATCGATGATTGATTAGCCTTTTAGATGACCATTATACCCTTCATTGTAATATCTGTGTTTTCTTAACGTGTTCATGAGTTTATAATTTCATGAAATATTGCATTTTAAGTTGAATTTTATGTTAAAATCAAAGATAATGATTGTTTTTTTTTAACTATTTAGTGTTTTTTTTTGGAGTGATGATTGTTTAGTTTTTATAGATAACTTATTATGTCATCCCACTATAATATCTAGGTTTTTTTTTAACAAATATTCATGAGTTTATGGCTTGTGAAAGTTAACATTGTTATTGTATTTAATGTTGGAATTAGAGATAATAATTTTTGTCCAATTTAAAATGGGTAATTGTTATTTTTTTTTAAAAAGGTGGTATTTCTAGATTGATTTTGCATGTGTAGGATGATTATTTTTTGGCGTGTTTGAAGATAAGTCATACAAACCATGATCAATAAATTAGTGAGAATTTAACTATCCAATAGGTGGTCTGGTGGTAAGATTTGTTTTCTCTATAGTTTTAGGTTCAAGTCTAGTGGTTACTAATAGCCATTAAAAATTTATATGGTCATTAATTTTAGAACCTATAAAATTAGTCGAAGTACACACAAACTGACCTAGACACTCGCGTTAATAAAAAAATAATGATAATTTTACTTCACACAATTTTCCATGAAGTTTGAATATCAGTGAATAAATATAGAGGGATGCAATATAGTCCTTTAACTTGTAATCTCTTATTAAAACATTTTCATTTATACTTTTAATAAGATTATTATACAAATTTCAAAGTTTGCAAACTTTTGTGTTCATTATGAGGGAAGGTTTAAAATGCTATTCATTGAGATAAAGACAGGAATGTTTATTTTAATGTGTATATTTCATATTGTGATAGTATTTATAATTGTATTTTTAAAAGAAATAACTTCTTTTAAAAATTAGAAATTATTTCTTATCATGGTAGCTTTTGTTTTTTTAACAATCATAAAGAAAAAAAATAGTTAAATAACTTTGCTTTGCTTCTATTTCAAATCCTATTTTGTAAAAGCTAAAATAATTTATGTTTTTATTTATTTTACATGTAAAAATTCATCTTACTTTTAACTAAGCATATATTTTTAAAATCTACTTAAAAAATAGTTAAAAATATTTTGTAAAATCATGACTATAATTATAATAACGCCAAACACATGCTTAAAAAACATGTGTTTTGTTAAAATATTATGAAATGAATTTTTTCATATAAAAATAAATTAAAAAAAAATGATCTTCATGAATAAAGAAATATTTTCTTATCGCTTCTGTAAACCCAATAATTAAAATGAAAATAGATCTTCATAGATACATTTGAAATTATCATATTTTTCTTTTTGATTTGATATTGATAGACTCTTTTTTTGTTTTTTCCAAAAGAATCATGACTCATCAAGAACACATCACTTTTCAAGCTAGGCAAGTATGATGATATTTTCAAAACTTTTGGCAAGATATTTATACACTGACTTGATAAGGAAAAGGAGACTTATCTTCTCTTCCTAACTCTTTTATCAATCTCCCTCCCCTGCTTTCGGTTGCGTCAAAGTCATGTCAACTCCTCCAATCAAACCACTAATTAGAATACAAAGATTTTCTCAAAATATTCCTTCCCTTTTCTCACTAATCAATGTAGCTTCATTTATAGTTACAATAATCTTGTTTATTTATTATAGATAACTATGTGTTAATTATGATGAATCACAAGCAAAAAATTACAATAATTATTCATGATCAATTTTTTTATATCCATACGATACTTATCAGTTAAAAAATTTATAAATTTATATTCTATTTATTGTGTTTTAAGTATCAGTATATATATTAAATATTCTTATTATTCAGTAAGAAAAAACAAAGCAGTAATACATACTTGCACGTGGTAGATCAATTTTCCTTACAAATAAAAGGGTAGTTAAGTCATTGCAATATTTGCAGAGAAATTAAATAAATAAATAAATAAAATGCAATGAGCAATAATCATCAGGGGCAAGATCGTACAACAGCATGGAACAAGTCAAAAAAATAAAGCCAAACATAATGCAGAGGAAAGAGGTTGACAGGCCTGTCAATAACAACACGGATAATCACTGGGTACTACTACAACCACCGAGCCATTCACATGGTGCCACGTGGTTTTTATTTAATTTTCAAAAGATTATTTTGCTGAATAATTACTGGTGTACATTGGTTTTCGGTGAAGAGAGAGGGTGGCGAATTTCAGTGAATCAAAATAGCAAAAACGATGTACGCGTTCACGCGGTGTGGACGCGGAGAATGACATCATGGGGTCACGGTGACTGCCACGTAATCTCCACATCTCCCTCTCTCAAAATTACTTTAAACCCGACCAGCATGTCTTACTTATTGTATTTGTTTTTGTGGTTGATTTTTTTTAAAAAAAATAGTTTTATGAAAAAATAATTTTAGTTACGGTTCAAAATAATTATTGAAGTGTTTGGCTAAGATTGTGCTTTGAACTTTGAGGTTAATAAAAAACAGTTTCATGTGTTTGGTTACCAAGCTTTTCATATTCCTTTTAACTTGTGAAATTACTTTAAAGGGGGCGCACGCGCACGCGCGCGCGCACACACACACACACACACACATATATATATATATATAGTGTTTTTGAAATTTTGTAGATTAATAATCATAACAATAAAATATAATTAATACTTCATGAGAAAAAAAAAAGCAAATATTTCTTTTTATTCTACCCATCAAACTACTTGAAATTTCATTACGAACTAAATTGATACTTGAATGCCTCTGCGACCCCTTGCTATTTGATCGAGAAAACACATATGTTAATCATATTATTAGTATCAACATATGCAGATCCAGTGATGGAGATATAATTCCAATATCCAAATCTAGTTGCAAGTTTCTAATTCATAATCAATTAAAAAACAATAGAATTGTAGAGTGAAATGAAATCACGTGCTCTTCTCTTTCATCAGGATTGATCTCTATCTATATATTTTTTGTATTTGATATTTTTTGATTAAAGTCAGACTAGGTCTGACCCAACTAAATGGGCAGGCCTAATGAGGTTGAGCCAAAAGGCCAACTCAACTGGATTTGGACTGGGCCTCCTCTAGGCCCAGCTCAACTGGACTTGGACTGGGCCTCCTTTAGGCCCAGCCTAAGTCCAACTTTAAAACGCGTTAAAGCGAAACGATTCGCTGCACTGTTTACATTTTGAGAAGACGTGAACAGTAGCGTCCGACCTACAATAATGAGAAGATCAACGACTGATACCGATGGGTAGAGGAGCCCGAGGTGGTTCTTTTCTATGGTGGTTTCATCGAGAATGGTGGTTTGTGGTGGCCGGGAGAAGCGTCGAAAAGTTGCGCGCTACTGCTGCTGTTGCATCACATGGGAGTTGGGGGAGACAACTGTCATCCTACAAGTGCTTTTAGTAAAGAGGAGAGGTTGACGGTGCTTAAGGAGGAGCTTTTGTTGCTTGCCGATGACTGCTACTGATGGAGGAGGAGAGAGAGGTTGCAACCATGGTTGTTCTAGTGAGAGAAACCTGTGACCGATAGAGAGAGGGAGTTGTTGGTGGTCCCGCAGAAGCCAAGGGTGGCAAGGTGGTCAATGGTTATGCTACAATTTTTTTACGCACATTCATCGTCTTCTTTCTCTTTGCATATTGTTTTTTCAAATGTAAAAAGGAAGAGAGGAAGACAGGCAGAGACTATTCAAGACTCGGTTTGAAACGCGTCAAAAGCTACAAAATATTGCTTCATGTAAATCTCGATTTTGATCATGATTTTGGTGGGTCCCATGGCAATATAAACTGTGTTTAATGGATTACCAAACGGGTGCAAACTATGTTTTTCTTGAAATGCAATTTGCTCCGCGTTACTAAACGGGCACTAAGTGAGTGACTCACCACCCAGCTACCCAGATTGGGTGTTTAAAAGTTCAACTCACTAGTTTAATCCAATTAAAATGTAATTTTATTTTTATATAAAATAATTTTATTTTTATTAAACTAAATTAACTCATTCAACCTGTAATTTAAATAATAAATAAAACCGGATTAGTTATTATAATTATTGGGTGATTTTGTAAAATCTATATATGACATGTTTATTTTTAATTTAAATTATGAGTTAAATGAAGTATAATTACGATGCATGACTTCATGAAATCAAATTAATCGTGAGTATGTATATATGCATCTACGCTTCGTCGTTACTAAGAAGGAATTATAATTACATCACTTTTAAGTTTCTCGAATTAATCTCATTTAATCTGATAAAAATATAATAAAATTTTTATTTATAAAATAAATATTTATATATGCGCGTGCGTGCTGGTGAAGATATGAGACATGAGCAAAAAAGAGTGCCTCTAACACATGCATAAACAGAGCTTGTAATAAAAAATAATAATGTGCAGCCTGTCGTAAACCTAATATATAAACTTGAGGCGTGCAATGATATTCTTTTTAAGAATATTTTCTTTATAATAAAGTATTTATCTTTATTATATTTGCTATGATGTTATTTATAAGCATGTCATTTATAACAGTCAATTTAAAAATTGTAATAATTGTTAAGGGTTTGAAAAACAAGAAAAAAGATATTAACTTCATAATTGCTAGATTTTAAAATTTTAAATATTATAATTTTAGTTTAAAAGTTTATCGATAATAAATTAATGTTAAAAACAAAAATTTCGAATGACGTTAACTCGTGTTCTGGATGATCAAAAGTTTTTCTCTTGCCCAGCTCAATCTATGTGTATGAGTTTACTAATATTTTTTTTTTACTGATTACAATCTTATTTATCATATAAATATTTAATAAAAAAATATTTTTTAAATATACAATAAAGAGATTTATACACAATTTTGTACAAATTGTACTTTCAAAATATTTTTACATCACAGCCTAGCCACAATGAGAATGAGCCGTTAATAATTTGCAGAGAAAACAGCTAACTTGGAACACCAACGAAACACCTTCCAATTCCATGGCAAAAACATGTCACATCCCTGCTGATAGGAAACTGTGCAGCGAAAACCCATGTAAACCTAGCCGATAGGAAGCGGCCCCAACAATAGCCGAGCCAAACACACAGCTGAACTGAGAAGAGCCGGGCTGTGGAGAAGTCAGCCGAAATTGAAAGCAAACAGCAGATTTCGGAAGAATCAAAGAACCCAGCCGGGAAGGCAGCAAAGCCCAAGCCCAAGACCAAGACCAAGCCCAAATCAAGCCAGTCAAGCAACATCTCCCATGATACTTAAATGATTCCCAGGGCTCCAGCAACTGAGCTATTAATTTGAGAGTTTAGTTAAAATTATTTCTAAAATTATTTTTTGTTTAAAAATATATTAAAATAATATTTTTATTTATTTTTAAATAATTTAAAAAATTAATTTTTTTATTTAAAAAAAAAATAACAGTGCTTTAAAATATGGTTTGAACCGCATTAGACATCATGCATGTTAAAATAAAGATCAAACACAAAAATAAAATATAAAAATGAAGGTGAGTACTTCTGGGTCAATGCAAGAAATATTCAGGTACACTAGAAACTTAGTCTTTTCTTACATGATTCAAATGGTAGAGGTCCTAGTTGATAAATGCAATCAAATCCCATATCCTTAACAATCTCTTCAATCAAGTCCCTAAATATATAATCTTGCAAAGCCAACCCTATTCTTCCAATTTCCCTTCTCTCACCCCAAGCAGCATCCTTGCACACCTGATTTACACCTTCTACCATGCCCTTGCTGCTCCATAAAGGTGATGTGACCACACTCCCATGGATCATATGTTGATCAACGGTCACGACTCTGTCAAAGAAACTAACGGTGGTGATGCCCTCTTCTCCTCCCTGCTTCTTCTCTTGTTGATGCGGCACTCCTCCGTCTGCAACACAAATATTTCAAACGCTTCCATGATTCCATCACTTAACACGCATACAAGAGTGATCAGGAAATACAGTTGCATATATTATGTAAGGAAGGTGCCATGCATGAGAGTGTGAAATAGCTTCGTTATCTCTTCTTATATTTTATGCATGCAAATAGAACAAAATTCTAGCTACAATCATCGATTCGGTGATATATACGATGATTTAGAGTTTCCCTGGCTAATATATATATATATATATATATATATATATATATATATATATATATATATATATTTTAAAAGCTGACCCGGTTAAACATAGGTAGTTACTTGACATCTCAACTTCAAGGAATTTCTTTTCATTTTAAAATAATTAATCTGATGAAGCTTGTCAGCAGCTTGCCCCTGTAGATCAGTGGCAGAGCGTGAATCTTGTAAAGTGAAGTGGGGTCAATCTAAGCAAACCATTACCAGAAAGGGTTTTCATCTTTCATAATACTGGCACTGGGTATATATAAATGTGGGGAATTCTGAGTTTTTTTCTGAGAAACTGTCATGACCCACTCTTGTAGAAATGGCGAAGCCATCATCAATGGCGGCTTTGCTTTTGCTGTTATCTTTCTCGTTTTACTTGCTTGACTGCTTCATTAGAGACTCAGAAGGATATAGAGTTCATGGACCACAAAAAAAAGAGATGTAAAAAACAGAAAATACGTAATTCATTATGCTGTGCAGTGCACCAGACAAACCAACGGCCTCAAAAACATTTGAAAGACACTTACAAATTCATTATGAAAACCTAAAAACATTGCTACGAGTCAATTCTAATGGATCCCTTTACGAAGAAAACAAAATCCAAGTAAGATTAATCAAAATTTTACTGATTCAGGAAAAAATACAATCGAGTTTCTTACTGTGACAAGGACCCAGATTTTCTCACTATTGTTTGGCACAGCTGTTAGTCAAATCTTGTTCATACTTATTGCAAATAGCAGGAACCGTGTCTCCCACTACAACGGTAATAATAGTTTCACCACATGCGGCCATGATTGCTAGCTTGGAATCCTAGACGGATGGCTTGTGGGGCTCGCACTTTCCATGGAAAAAACCCACCACTATCTCCCCTCGAGGGATGATATTTTCATACAAATTGGTGTAAATTACATACAGGAAGGCTATCCCTTTGATTTCCCAGCCACCCAGAATTTAATATTTGGTGAGGATTTACAGGTTTGACTTGCAGCTAGCTGGAAATACTTGCGCTAGAGGGGCAGAGTTTTCGGACATTTTTCAGAGATTTGAGGTGATGAATATTTTGAGGATGTTCGGTTTTGAAAAGAGGAGTACAACTGAATAAAATTTAATTTAATTTATAAAAGCCATAGAATTTTGAATTGGGTTGACCCAGAACCCAAATCTTTGACCAGAAAGATTTAATAAATTCGGTTCTGTGTAAGGAAAATATTGATGATAGACATGAACATCTACTCTAACGAGCCCTACTCCACCATATATATATATATGTGACGGACAATAGAAGGTTTGACTTAGCTCTTAATTTTATATAAGTTAATTATGGTGTCTTGAAATGCAAGCTAATTAAAAAGTGCTTAATTAGGTTTGAAACCTTTGAAAAAAAGCAGAAAAAACATCAATAATGAGACCCACTTATGAAATTAATATTTTAAAAGCTATTAGCTTTAGCCCGTGATTATGCCAGCGCAGATCGCAAAAGCACTTTTTGTTTATCCCTTTTTCTAAATTAAATACAAAAAAGAAAACGTTAATGGGACAAAATTAAAGATCGAAGAAGTAGATTATGTGAATATTAATACTCGCATTAATTTGTTTAATATATGATTACTAGTCTTTGTTTTTTGGACTGTTTCTTAAAGACTTTTCAAACGTTTTTTGGCTTCGGAAAATATCAATTTAATATTTATAGATATTTTTTAAATATTTTATTGTGTATATATAAAATAAAATAAATATAAAAATATTATTTTTGTATATTTTCATTTATTTTTTAAAAACACACTCTCTGCCTAAGAACAAATTAATTCTTCAAAAACCATTCAATAAAAAGTGTTTTATGAAAAAAAATAGATTTCTATAAAAAAAAAAAATCTAATCCAAGTCTATTTTTTTGTGTGTGTATAAAACTAAAACACATCCGACTACAAAAAGTGAACAATTTTTGGCGAAGTAGAAATATGAAAATAAATATTAAAAGGACAAGATACCATGAAGAATTTATTTAGTATTTCAATAGAATCAATCCAAAAAAACAAATAAAACAAGAAATATTTTTTTGAATTATGGTATTTACATGCATGATATAATATAAGATATAGTCAAAAGAAAAGACAAGCACAATCAATAATAAAGTTGTAATCAAGGAAGAGAACAAAAAACTTACCATTGATGGTGTAACGTTTTGAGAATCCACTGAGTGCTGAACGAGTGAACTCATCAAGCACAGACACTGGACTCGGTTGCTGCAACAATGGAAGGTCATTACCTTTCTCTGATCTTCCCTCATCATCGTCATCGCCAGTACTACTAGCTACAGTACTGCTACTCTTTATCACATCAATTATTTTCTTCAATGCTTTTAAGTCCTCATCGCATTTCTCCAACGCACCCAGCAGCCTCCTCCTCTTCTCGGCCAACGCCAGTTCGGCGGTTGTCATGGGTGGAATATCACTCAACCCCATTAGCCTTGCCACCAGGGCTGGCTGAGACCGGAAACTTTGATCCGGGGAGTTGAAGGATCTTGACCGCGTTATTTCGGTTGGCAATGTTGGACTTCTCGGTGCCATATCGCTCGAGAATCTTCGCAGAACTTTGTTTCCTTGCTCCAGTGAAGTGGAAGAAGATGACGGAGAAGAAGAAGAAGAAGAAGAAGAAGAAGGTTGCGATGATGGCGGTGTTGTGGGTTTTGGAGAAGAAACCACATCCTTTCCATGCTTCTTCACTGGAAAAAAATAATGTTATTTCCGATCTCCTCCTTACTTAAACTCTTAAATCAAGTAATTCGTTGATAAATTCAAAAACTCACAATCAAAGAAAAAACGTACCAAAAGTGAGGAATCTACGGCGATCATGGTATTTGTAAGCGAACTGGAAAATGCCAGACATACATCCGATGCTCTTTGAACGAATCTTTTCAGGCGCCGGGGAGATTTCTCGCCGTGAAGATGACGAGACCAAGGGATCCTGTCCCTTCATATCTCTCCACCGTCTTCTCTATCTGTGCCTTTTCTCTTCCTGATCGATTATACAGGAAAAAACAATGCGGTGCTAATTTGTCTCAGACCTAAAGCAATCGGGTGATGAAAGCCATGCACGTGAGTTTCTTTTGGAAGAGCTAGCTCAGGCCTTTTTCATCGAGGATTTGCGGGGGGGCTAGTTTATCTACAGTCCTTGGCAAAATCTGATGAGCTCTGAGCTCAAGAAAAGAAGAGAAAATAAAATGGTGATGAGGTTGTTTTTTGCAATATATATATATATATATATATATATATATATATATATATATATATATATATATATGTTTGTAGCGTTTGCTGCAGAAGATATAACAGATGGCACGAGATTTCAATGACTCAAGCTGTCCAAATTGTAAATGTGTATTCCTACCAGCAGAAGTATTAAACTTGGACCGAGCTGGCGATCCAGTGACTTGTAGCCTAGTTTGGGCTTAGGTTTTTATTGAATTGTTTTATCAAACCTGTATATCTCGACGACGGTAAATTATAATAGTTTATAGTACTTAATTAGTGGTGATTTTATTATATTTAAATAAATAATTTTTTATCATTAATAAAAGTTTAATATTCCTTTTATATTTATATAAAATTAGATTAATGAATCTAGTTTTTGGATCAACATATTAAGAATGTAATGAGTCAAACATATCAAGAATCATTAGTCAGAAATTAATTAATCTGGTATGATATAACTAAGTAGAGACGTGATTTAATTAATTTTTAAAATTATCCTGAATTTATATATGGATATTTTATTCAAATGACAAATTGATTGATTTACAAGGTTTTTTTTTAAAAAAAATCTATAAATAATAAGTTATGCATCTTATTTTTGAGTGATTATCTTTCATACAAAAAAATTTATGTAACTCTGCACAATAGAGAACTCACATCTAAACACTACAATTCTCTCTTAAATCGCTATTTAGAAGATTTCTTACCGGTAGTTCATGTACATTATCATCGGAAACTGGATAATTGGAAAACTTGTGATTTATGACAACTTGATCATTAAACTTTATTATGATGCATTTCAGAATGAAAAACACTTTAAAAAGTAATCACAACCATACTCTAAACGGTCACTAAAACAGTTGGGAATCATTATGGCATTTTACTTTTTATATAAATAATAAAGCTTTTTATTATTTTTTCAATTTAGCTCTTATTTTCACTCCCTTTTTTTTTTAATTCATCCTTATAATTTCTTAATTGTTTTCCAAATTATTTTTGGATCGTCTAAGTTAATTGGATCAAGTTGAGGTAATTCTCACATAATTTAGTTTTAAACTTGGACTAGGCAAAGATACGGGTTATGAAATTTTCTGACTTTATCAATTTCATACTTTTTTTTTACCAATCGTTGATTTTCTTACTAGATAAAAAGTTTAATTATAAGATCAACTGAGTCGTATTTAATAAAAATATTAAATAATTTTCTATAACCTAAATTTTTTTTTTTTTTTAATTTCAAGAAAGTTGATCTAACCTTATAAACTAATGCATGCATGAAAAAACCCATCTTCATCCTGTATAGGTTGCAGATACATGCATCCACTACATTTTGATTTTGTGTGCTCGATCTCACACGGGTCATTCCTCTTCGAACATGAACTGATCTTTAGTTTTCTCTTCTAGTGTGCTATACACTTTAAGAAGCAGATGAAGGAAAGGCGTGGTGATCTGATGAAGCAGAGAAGGAGACATCATTCTTAACATCACCCAGAACTTCCCTGCCACCTCAAGCATGGGGAAATACGCCTCATCTTTTAACCCCGACACCTCTACTATATAATTTAGCTTTTATAAAATCTACCATTCTTACACCCCACCACAAAACAACATTGTCTGAGGCTCTGAGCTGAGAATCGCATGTTTTGCAGAGGATTCATATGCATTCTGTCGTCACTGTGTGATGCTGTCAGGTGTTGTGTCGTGATGAAAGGGTTTTCGATGTTAGCTTATTTTGTCATTCTGTTGCAGTACTCGTGTTTGATAAATGTCTTGTACCACTTGACACCTTCCTAAATCCTTCTGATTGCTTTGATATATTTATCGTCTGGTAATTATTATTTTGGAAGTACAGGAAATCACTCTAAAACTTCTTTTTATGTTTATCTATCAACCATGTATATGTTTCTTCTATTCTAACATACTATCCAGCCGCAATTCAAGAGAATACAAAGATGTTGATGCTTTGTTAAATGGGATTGCTGTTGGAAGAAGATTTTGACTGGTAGAATTAAAGTTCATCAATCAAGTCATTTTTTTGCTCATGTAAGAATAAATGCCTGTCAAAGCTTCGAGGAAAGGCACGAGGAGGTGAGCCTCTTTATTACATCCCCACTTTTATTACAGCAAACACAATGCAAGTGACCAATAAGAGTACAGACAACCACCAGCCAATGATCTCGTTCCAAGTGCGCTAGCTAGCTAGCATTCAGGCTGCCACAAGAAAGTAGAACCAGCATTCTGATCACTGCAATACAAGCAAGGATGCTGTTGCTCAAATCCTTGAGCCTGTAACACATCCCTAGCCATCATCACAAGTTGTTTGTTACTCAATTGACCTGAATGTTCTTTCAGCACCATTTGCACTGCATTGCTAAATGCTCCGTAGGATCTTCCACCACCCTCATGTGGGCTCATATCAGCAGAAGTCTCATTTGCTTGGCACCCACTTAGTAAAATTCCCTCGTCTGGATTTATTGATTCAAACAGGTCCCTTTCAAGCGGTGGTAACCTGAACTTAAGGCTGGCATCAGATCCAAAAAACTCTAAAAAGTGAGTGCCAATATCAGATGTGCTGATGTTTGTTAGAGATGCAAGGTGCTGCAGTATAGACTCAAATGGGATGGCTTTAGGGCTATGAGAAGGAACTTTTGGATTATTGTTTGTGGTTGCTGCATCAGGCCCTATTTGCTCCTTCTCTCTGTCAATCAGGCCACCACTGTGGCAAGAATCGGAGAGGATCGTCAAGCTCGCGCCTTTCGGCAGCCGGTTCACTAACTGCCTGAAATCCAAATCTGCATAATAGTGATAGCAGAGCCTTTGAGTACTCAAAATAATGTAGCGGATAATCTAAAATGAGAGAGAACACATACCAGTGATGAGATTGAAATCACAGGGGACAATAGCCTCATCCTGCCTGAAGGGATGGCCAGGTTTGGCGGATGGGATCCTTGTTCCATGTCCACTGTAATGGAAGAAGAGGACATCCCCTGCTTCAGCCTGGTCAATCATGTGACCGAGTGCCTTCTTTATGTTCGCACCAGTGGGCAGAACCACGGACCCTGGTGCATCAGTCAAGAGCTGGACATGGCTAAGATCAAATCCGAACCGCTTCACGAGCACCTCCTTCATGGTCAGCACATCATTGATGCATCCATGTAACTCATTTCTAGTGTTTGGATAGTTGCACCCTACTAAAACAGCCATCCTCTTCTTTCCCCCATCCATTTTGCAGGCTATCAGAATACAGAAACAACCAGGTTAGATTTCAGTTTCTCCTCTCTTGAGCACTGCTTCGTGTATATATGCTCTGTGGTTTCATACACATGCCCTGACAAAGAGTTCCTTGCACGTATATTTTGCTTGCATGTCGTTGCAAGCAACATTTCTACATTTATACAATGGATAGCTTTCAAGCGTGGGAAGGTTAGTTGATGGCAAAGTTATTGTATCAGAAGCTCCAGATTTCGTCCGAAACTCAATTTTACATTGATGGCCGGCATGGCAATGGGGTTTGCTTCCACGACTGCCTCCTTGGCTCCCTTGTAAGTTATTCTCCAGATGTATATGTTTTTATCCATAAATCTTCCACCACCGCCGCCACCAAAACCACACTCTTCCATCGCTCCGCCATAAACCCAAACCCTCGACTTATAGCTATCGCGGGATAACAAAATCAATTTGAGATCATATCCAATTTGGGTTGAAACGGTCTTTTTGTCCAAGATGATCTTTTAGGATAGACCAGGGTTAGGAGATAGCAAAAAAATCGAATAACTGATTCAACTAAGAAAAAAAAGAACAATCGAGAAAAACTGAACCATTAAAAAAACCTGATAAAATCGATAAGAATTTTTAAAAAAAAAATTAAGGTTCGGTTCAGTCTCGATTTATTTCACTAAAAAAACCCAACCGAACCGGACCTTTTCAAATTTTAAATTACAGATACAATTACAGTTCACGTATAACCCTAACATTTGCAAGGACTCAAACTCTAGCATTCGCAGCAGCCGTCCGCCCATCCTTCGCAGTTTGCAGATACAGCTTTGAGCTTCCTCATATAAACAAGTAGACATAGCTTCCTCATCCAGCTTTCTTGCATTCATTCAAGTTGATTTCTTGCAGATACTTTCTAAGTTCCTTCCTCATCCCCAATTGGTTTCTTTTTGTTCTTTTGATAATATTATAATCATACAAAAAAGATTACTAGAGAGACAGACAATCCTTCCAATACAATGTCAGTTTTTTTCTTTTCCTTTTCTTTTTGATTGAGAAGAAACAGTTTAAACACACATAAAAACCCAAAAAATAGCATAGAATTTTTCAGTTTTAAGGCATAAAAACTGAACAGGATCACAACAGTTTAAACCGGAACCAGTCCGGTTTCGGGTTTTTTTTAATTATTAAAAAATTGATCTTGGTTGTTTTTTAATCTAAAAACCAAACCGAACTGACTTTGTTCACCCCTAACCAGGGTTAACCTGACAGTCAGGACTTGAGCCTTGAAGCTAGTCTAATAACTATGCCCAGATAGCATGCAGTATGTAATGACATAACTGTACTCAGATCATGGTATCATTGACATGAAAATTTTATCAAATCTATTTACAGGCAAATATAAGTCATCCTCTCATGTAACTGTGACTGGAATCACATGCTAGACAATGAACGAAAACACGTTCCATTTCAGCTTGTTGACGAGCAGAAGAGAGGGGAATGGATGTAAAGAACCACCTCTAGAGATCTTTCCAGACACTAAAATCAGTAGCTGAGCTGTTATTGTTTATCGTACTGTCTTGGCACCCTAAAATGTATGCAGTATGTGCGCGATCCATATTTACTATCGCGTGGGCTGTTCCACTAGGGCTAGCTGCAACAGCAACTTCATCGGCACTGACAATCACTTCGGCATAACCTTTATCGACTATCTGACTATTCTCCAGCTGCAAATGGTTGGGAGAAAATTTTAAGGAAAATATACATGGGAGAATAGGAAATCACAGCAAGCAGTATTTTTCTAACTGCACTCGATAAGGGAACCATACACAGCGCGACAAATCAGCAGTATCTAAGACATCTTGAGTCAATCATTCATATCCATGCTAAGTCTTTTTCAAAAACTTATTTTCTCCTCCTTTTATAGAGAAGTAAACCAGTCAGTTTGCCAAATAATCAGTGCCATGTATGAAGATATGATCTTTCATTAAAAAAATGACATTTTCTCATTCTATGCATCTTCAGCACACACATGTTAGCATCCAGCTCATAGCCAATAAACTCAGGTGCACCAATCAAGCACAGAACCACGCGGTGTAAGCACATGTTAGAGTTTATCATGTGGCAAAGAAACATAGTATTTGAACCAGTGGAGTTCTCCAATTCCACGTATTAGCTTGACAAATAAAGTTGAAAAGGAAGGTAACAAATAAAAACCTGTTAAGGTCTGATGCAGTCTATTAACGATCTGATCAAATACAAGACTGCAACAACACAGGAAAGGTAGAAAAGAACAAAGCAACTCAGGAACAATGGAATTCCAATCTTCTTTTATGCCGAGAGAAAGGCAGCATTATTTGCATAGACATATTAGACACACATCTAGAATATTTTATTTATGTTAACCGATCATATGAAGACATTTGAGAACCCAGGACATGCTCAAAACGCCAAACGGTCAGCTAGTTATAAAGATAAATGACAAAACGCCAGCATTTTCATAAGAAAGCAGGCTGGAAAGACACATGGAAGATTTGTGAAGTACTTGAATGCTACATGTTCATAGTTTACCATCCATGCATAGTTCAATACACAATTTATTACTGATTTTATCAGCAACATCCATTAATTAGATAACATTTTAGATAAGAGAAACCATACCCTAAATAATGTTTTGGCACCCCAAATGACAATGGTCTCATTGCAAGTATGGTGCCTGTGATTTCCCCTTACACCACCAGGTTTAATTTCACCAACATGAATAGAAAAGCAAGACACAGCTCCACCTGTAACAGCAACAACAACAAGATCCTCCTCTTTCAGCACACAAAAATAAATTACTTTAAATAAACCTCATCAACATCAATCTTATGCAGCATTTAGCATTATCAAATTGGACCAAGAATAGACCAACCAGCAAGCAACTGATTTGTTATGAAACAAAGAAATCAGTCAAAACAATCAAAACCCATTATTCTTAGTGAATCATATAACACTAAAAGACGGAAGATGTAACCTTTAATGCCATATTCAAGAGCAATGGACACAGGGTCAAGTAACCAGCCACGCTTATCTTTAGAACTTAAGAACCCAGATTTAAATTTGATCAGATTAGCCTTCTCATCCTCCTCTTGGCTCGATTTTATCTCATGGAGATTGCTAGAAGACAAACTTGAAGAAGAGTGTTGGAGCCTGAGACAAATCCATGCGAGGAGGAGAAAGATAGAGAGCAAAAGAGGGAAAGCAAGTGGCTTTTTCAAAAAATGCTTTAAAGATGATAACCTTGAATGGTATTGTAGCTGAAATGTGTTCTCTGTGTTGTTTGAGTATGAATTCCTTCTAGGGTTTGCCATGTTTGAGTGTTTTTTTTCCTTTGTTGATCTCTGCGCATTCCTTTTATTCTATAGCATATTTGAACCAGTTCATTTTTGAAATTGAATTAACTATAATGTTTGAATTAAATCAAATTAATACATAAATTAAGTTTATGTATTTTAAAAATATTATATTATAAAATCCAATTTATTTAATTTTTTTATAATATACTTACAATACAAAAACTTCTCTCATTGAATTCAAACTATCCATGTTAAATTCTTCTTTTTTTATTGTATCATCACAAATAACTCACAAAATTAAATTCAAACGATCTTTTTTAATATTCTTTTTTCTAGTGTTTTTTATTTATTTATTTTTGGAGGACCCGCCAACTTGTACAAAAGATTTTATAACATGATCTAGCCCGTACAATTTAACTTGGGTCCTATATTAGTGTTTTTAGTTTGATTGATAATTTAGTAGAGGATGTTTTTAATTTTTTTAAAAATATTTTTAATATTAATATATTAAAATAATTTATAAAATAAATAAATAAATATACCATCCATGTAAAACTGCATTCTAATAAAACATTTGTTATCGAGATTCGAGACTTATAAGAGCTAACATTTAATGTTTCTTAAAATAAAAACTTCGGGGATGATTTTGTTAACTCTTTACTGCAGGACTAAATCAAAACCTGCTAGAAGTTGCAGGACTAAATCACACTATTCATTTCAACTCGTTGAAGCTGCCCTTATGAGGTGTGAAGCAGAACTTCAATCCATTTGGTAATTATGAAAGGGACAGGACGTCCAGAAGGTGTTTGTCTTGAGGCCAGTTCATTGTCCAGGCAAATGTAACCAGAGGGATGGTTTTGTTTTTTTAATCAAATAATAATGCGAGACCAGAAGTAGTTTCAGACCTTTTACAAGCCCACCAAAGGTTTGAAAATGGGAGAAGAAACTAGAGCAGATGTCATATATCTGCAGGAAGAAGAAGTTGCTAGCTGTTGATATCATAAGAGTTATGGTAGCGTTTGAATCCTGTCTCGAGATGGAATAGACGGGCCAGATTATAAGTATTCAACCCATCTCATGCAGACAAATTTCAATCAATACAAGAATTGGATTAGCTGTTGGAAAGAATTTGGAATCATTTTTCATGGATTTTTAGGCTCTGTTGGGCGATATGAACCTTTGAAATTGAATCTAAGAAATGTTGTCATCAGGAAGAGCTAGAAATGGTTTGAAGGTCAAGAGCAGCCCGAGCACCTCGATTATGTTAAGGAGGAAGAAGACCATTTGATCACCTGCATTGCGAAGGATCATTCAGAAGCTTTCATCTTATGTAACCAGGCTTCAGCTATCCATATTTTAGAGCACCATGTGTATGTTAAAACTTCCCTGACTATGCCTAGGAGGCTGTTTCTGTATTCAGATTTATTACCAATCTATCAATTCCACTTAGGTGGTCTGAACAATTGTTCTTGCCCTTGGCTGTCATCTGAAAACTGGTCTGGGAATTCTTTATAGGACCTGCATAACTTCAAACTTACGGGAAATGGCATTTAAGGAGTTCTTTACCTGGAAAAAGAAAAGCATTCTGACGCTTCTGTGCCCAAGAGAAGCTGTAAAGATAGAAAAAGGCACGGTCAACTGCTGTGAAATACTGTTGGATATGTTTAAAGAATATCATATAATTTAATAGAAAGGCTTATGATTCACACTTAATTATGCAAGGAAACCCACAGACTTTGTAACATCTTATTGCCTACGCAGTATAGACTCTCATCAAGCATTTTTCCTGTTGACCCAGTTTCTTGTACATAAATAGCTCCATAAGCTGGTGTTCAGTTAGATCAAAGGGACGGTCCTAATTACAGGAAAGATGGAATAAATAGACCAAAATTCTATGTTCTCATGGTTTTCACTTGTGCTCCACCAGTCCTGCAGGCTGCATTACTCTGAAGGCCAAGGTTGTAGTCCCACCAGAAACCATGATGGGGAATTGTTGGTAGCTTATGCTGCAATACATGCTCAGCTCATATTTTGTGCATGCAAGATAACGCCCGTCGAACACGTTTTATAGCTTCTAGGATTAGATTAATATGGTGCAGAAACAATTTGAATCTCACTGTAATGAAACTAGCCAATTCATTCAATCGAGACTCGGGAGGATACTTACAGAGAACCTCCAGCAGCTGGACCAATTGCTTTGAAAAGGGACATGGCAGACATCGAAATTCCATTTGCAGCACCTCTCTGTTGCTGTGTCTGATATTTTCAAGCAATGCATTTTACAAAACAAAGTTGTTTACCTCTAGCCTGTTTCAAAGATACAAGAACGAAGAGAGAACCATAGAAAGAAAGTAAAGTTACCACTGATCTGTTTTGCAGAAGGAACAATCCTGTTGTGATTGATACCTACACAAGTCAAAAAGAAATGGTCGTGATTGGTGAAAACTTGTGAAAGCTTGTAAGAAACCATTCGAACAACACGGTACAAACAAAAGGAGCTTACAGCAAGCACGTTCTTCAGGATGGAAGCGCAATTGATCAATAGCATGAGGGGCAAGGCCTTTCAGTATAGCTATAAAAGGGTAACTAGATAGCAATGGAATGGTTAAAACCTTCACAAACAGCAAGAAAATATCATATGAATAAGATGAATTTATCAAATACAGATGAAAGATGACTTTTTATGCAGAAAGCTTGTGAAGGACATACAGCTCCTGCGCGAGATACCATTACAGGTCCAAAATTTCTCTCAACCAGCGGGTATATAAATAGCTGAAAGAGTAGCAGTCCAAGGTCTAGCAGATTGGAAGCCAAAAAGGAAATTAATGGGGAAAAAGGTGAAGCAATAATGCAGTCACAAACTCATGATAAGCCTGTATTTGGTTACAATCTCAGGACAGAAGAGGCAGAGACACGGTGAAGACAAAAGGGACATTTCTCAGGATAGCTATCTCTTTTATATTTGTCTCTTCTATCTTGTAACACTAACCAAACTCAAAGTGATGAGGTGAGAGATATCATATTCATAACATCTGACAACTTTGAAATTGATTTTGTTAACCTGTCAAGGAACAGAATTTTAAATGTTTAATCAATTATACGATGCTGGCTGGTATCTACTACCTGAAAATGCAAGAACTTCACCAACATCTGCAGTGGAAAAGCTCAATCCTCCGTTCTTCCTGGGACTAACAGCCCATAATGAGAAAATCTGTGGTCAGGAAATACCCAGATTATGATCAAGCATGTTTGTTAATGAAAGCAATTATTTAGAAAAGAAAAATCCCCGGAAGGGAAATGTGCTCTAGGTCAAAAACACAATACTCCATGAACGAGCTTAGTATTATTAGTGAAAATTATTACCTCTGCATAGGCCATATCATGAAGTTGGAACACACAGTACACAATAATGGATGATATCAAGGGCCAATTTTTCAGAAGGCTTTTCTGAGAGAGTTGGACTCAAATGCGGCGGCTCCAAGGGCTTCAGAATCATTGCTCTCTTCGCCATTTCCTACATGGATGTGCAGTGTCTCCTGCAGAAATTTTTAGCCTCCGTGTTAAGCTATATAAAGCTCTGCTGATAAGAACACACATATGTATTGAAAATATCTAATCAACACAGCTATGCTTCTGATCTGTGAATGGTAAAAACTATTGATGCATTAAACAGGGAAAATCGAACGAGAAACAAGGTTAACAATTCGTACAGCAACATACCGGAAGGAAGCAACAAACGACAAATACTCCCACAGAAAAGATTGATATCAAAAGGCAAGGTAAGAGATATGGAAACCTGCAATGCCATCCATGTTGACGGGAGTTTAGCAGAAATGAAAGACAAAAGATTGTAGCAATAAGGAATGAATTATGAAAAGTAGAAAGACTAATGCTTACCTTTCCGAAAAGAGAATCGGTAGAAAATATGTCTGGATATTTCTCTGCAGGCTACAACACCAGCACTTCCAAGGTTAATTCATAACTAAGCAATTGAGAAACTCTATCGCTATGAGCTGCATGAAAATCATCTTTCAACATTGTCTTTGGTTTGTCAGGGTGCATCAAGAAGTACCTGAGCAAGAAATCCTCCAAGAGCAGGACCAAGGACTCATCCAATACCCCATGATGTGCTGATCTGAAACAAACTACATTCCTTTCAATATTTCATATCAAACTACAAAGTATTCTTCAACAATCTATAGAGATGAGGCTCTCTTACAATTGACATTCCCAAAGCTTGATATTCTTTACGGCAAACTTCTGAAGCATATGCCTGGTCAGATGAGGACACTCAAAATATACACAATAATTTGATGCAAGAACCTGATTAAACTTGGAATTGAATGGAAATGAAACTGTATCCTATAGAATCTTTCAGGAAAACTGAGGATGTTGTGAGGAACAGTAGCCATTAAACATCTCAAAAGAGAAGTACCCTCATCGGACCAAGTATACCGCACAAACTTCCAAGAAGAAACCTGGTAGAAACTGCCATCCAAAAGTTTGTACTAAAGCCGAAAAGGGCGTTGAAAATAACCCTGAAATAAGAGGGAAGTATTGCTGATGAACTCTTGAACAATTACACATAAAAGAGATGTACAGCAACACTTACACTGATATTGTGCCAAACATTATAACAGGTTTTCGACCATATCGATCGGCAATCACTCCCCACAGCACAGAGGTCAAAGCTCTTCCAAACATAAAAGCAGATCCTTCGGGAGATGAATGATTTCGTGAGAATTAAGGTGCTCAAACAAAATATTTATGTAAACAGACCCTGAGTACAAGTCATATGTGAAAGACTTTCTCACCCACATAACCAGCATAGTAGCCAATGTCCTCCTCTCATTTTGCAACGTGGAAGTCCCTTATCTGCAGAAAATAAATTTGCAGGATCACCACATAAGTAAGTACGAGTGAAGAACATGAAAGAACAGATTGACAGATATCAAGTGAGCCTGATTTTATCTGAAGTAATAATAAATACAAAATTCTCCAGAATAACATGCTCACCATGAAATATAGGAAAGGAAAGAGAGACGATATAGGCAAAGCTGCAGAAGTCAAAACCACAAAACACAGATATTAGAGGGCAATTCCAATGACTTAAACGAAAGCATTTGATTCATGAAAATTTCAGTGACGATGAATGAAACATTGGCATTTTTTTCTGAATAACGTCTCAAAACAAACTGTTTTACTGAACAATCATCCGAAAGAAATTGAACAGTGCAAACCCATTCAGGAAATCTACCGGTACCACCTCTCTTCCCAAGAGGCGCATTTCAAGAACAAAACCTACCACGAGGGCATGAGTCCAAGGTGGGATAATACCTCTTAATTATGGGCTAATTATGCATCAGAAACAAGTCATTGAATTGATATTTAACCTGCACAAAGGACAACAATCCAGACATAGAGCAAATGTCTAAAAGGAACACCAGTGTTGGTTTCTTTGTACTGCTCAATCTTGCAACCTGGGCAATCCTTATAGTACTTGTTCTTCTTCAGCAAGGATTCTCCAGTCCCATTCTCAGCCATCTTGACTCACACCAGATTTTTTTTTTCTTTTCTTGTGTTTGAAAACTAGTTGTTTTTCCAAGAGAGCTTTCCTTTTATTTATGGCATCAGAAACTTTGCCGGACAGTTGAGCTAGCTTTCCTGAATGAAACCGTTGGCAGAACGTGCTAGTCAGATACGTACCCTGTTGAATATGATGGCTTCCTTAACATTTAATCTTCGTTAGGAAAGAATAAGAAGCTTTCTTTATTGTGGGAATCGAATCATGGAAAGTAAGTGAAGCAGTTAGTCGTTAAGAAACGTCCTTGAAGTAGAGAATGAATCAGAACACTTCCTTAACTTCTTGTTTTTTGAGGTGCGGTTGGTCTACACGCGGCTAATCAGGTTTTAAATGGCGGTTCTCCATTCAAAAATATAAAAAACAAATAATTCTTTATGCTGTTAACCGCGTTTTAGTTTATCTTACTTTATTTTTAAAAACATTATTGGTTAAAAAATATATTAAAATAATATTTATTATTTTTAAAAAATATTTTTTGATATCAAAAAGATCTAAGAGTATAAAAACAATTAATTTTAAATAAAAATAATTTTGAAATGCAATGTTAAATAGAGTCTTAATTAAAAAAAAAAAAAAAAACACATGTTGTGCCAAAAAATAAACACTAATTAAGGTTTTTATGCCCAAAAACCAAAATAAAATAAAATTAAGACCTGGTTTATTTCTGCGATCCAACCATATTTTTTAAAAGAAAAAAAGAGAATTTTTATATTCTAAATTAATCTTTTAAATTATTTTAATATGTTGTTGTCAAAAATATATTAATTTAATTGTTTTTCAATAAAAAAATTAAATAATAATCATTATACCAATGTCAAAAATTATTAAGATGCTTGAATTTTGCGAGATACATTTTCACATCTTTTTCTCTATTTTTATTATATATATATATATATATATAAACTACAAAAGTTCTGAATTGAGGGATTCATATTTTTTTAAAATAAAACTTAATAATTAAGGAAGTATTATATTCCTAATTATAATGAGAACTCTTGACTTCTTTATTGCGTTTTTTCCAAGTCTGATCATGAGCATGGAATTCTCTGGCTGTTAGTTTCTGTTTAGTATTGTGGTTATAGTTGTTTTTAAAAATATTTTTTATTTATATTAAAATAATATTTTTAATTTTTTAAAAATTATTTTTATGTCATCATATTAAAATGATCTAAAATTATTAATTTTAAAATTAAAATAAAATAAAATTAATTTTTTTAAATATTTTTAAAATACAGTGTCAAATTATTATGACATTCAACTCTAAAATTGACCTCCTTTTAGATTATAATCATAGACAAACCTCGTAAAATCTTAACTCAAGAATACTTAACTCATTTTGTAGTTTTAAATATAATAATAGAAACTTCCAAGGCGCTTTTTTTTTCCTTTTTCCTTCTTTCTCTTGATTAATCTCATCAAAAAAAATTTACCGCCTTAAATCGCTGCTCATTGAAAACTCGATATATATTTGGGAGATTAATTAAAATATTTTTTAAAATATTTTTTTATTTTAAAGATATAAAAAATATTTTATTTCAAAAATTATTTTTAATACCATCAAAATATTTAAAAATATAAAAAATATACATGGTCGAACCATCATGCGCTCTTCTTGTCTGAACACCGGCTTCTGTTGGGCTCCTATTCAGATACATCGGATTTTTTTTTTTTTTTTTTTTTTTTTGTGGTGTGGTACTAATCATTTAACTTTCTTTTAAGAAAAAATTAACCCTCAAAATTAATAACCCATCAAGGCATTGATAGAGAATTTTGATTGAGGTTTTTATATGAGTTGACTTAGTAACTGATTAGAATTGTGGTTAAAATTATTTTTAAAAGTGTTTTTCATTCATAAATACGTTAAAATAATTTTTATTTATTTTAAAAAATTATTTTTGACAACATCACATGAAAATGATCTAAAAATACAAGATATATTAATATAAAATAAAAATTATTTTATTTTATTTAAAAAAATACTTTTGAAACATAATGTCAAACATACCTTTTAATATGACTTGTATCATGAGATAGAAACATATAGGATTGAGTGGAGTTTCCCAACTTATCCTCTCAAACATGTGACTTGTGTCATGAACTTCACAAAAATAAAAAATTGTTATTTTTTTAAACTATATGATAATAAAAATATATGCTAACAAAATAAGGTATCAACCAAATATTAGAATTTTTATTTAAGATCGTGATAACTTTTAAAAGAGAAAATTAGAATAAATTATAAAACCAATTAAAAAATAATTAAATGTCAAAGGATAAATTAAAAAATAATAATAATTTATTATTAAAAAATAAAAAAATATTCAACAAATAAAAAATTAAACACATGGACCTAGGTGTCCAGCATACTGAACCCCATGTGTCTATACTCTATACCTTTAAAAGAAACTCAGCTGTGCAGCCTAGGGGCAAGCCCTCAAGCCTTCTTTTATATTATTTTTATATATTAAAAAATAATATATATTTTAATATTATTTTCTAATATTAAAATATTTTTAAAATAATAATAATATTATTTTGATTCATCTATCCATGCCTATAGTCTATCATAACCATGGTAACCTGAAAAATTGTGGGTGAGTGGAGTTTTTGGTCAAAAAATAATTATTTTTCTATCTATTTTCATTTAAAACACATACGAAACACCATAAAAATATTACATATTAATCCTAAAATACATTAAAATCACAAAAAATATCTGAAAATCAATTTGAGAAAAAAAATCATTATCATCAAGTTTAAAATATGAGCTTATTTTTATATTTCATCTTTATTTTTATAATTAAAAATAATTTTTCTACTTGTTACATATCTATACAAACGAAAAGTACTCTTTAGCACATAAGATTGCCAATAACATACAACTCATCGGACACATCACACGAACACAGAACTTTCGTTTTCAAAGAGAAAGTCAAGAAAGAAAGATGCTGCTGCGGTGGAAGCACACACTTCAAAGCTTAAAGAGAACAGCAACAGTCTCAAAGGCTCAAGCAATCAAGAATCTGAGCACCCAAATCAAGAAACAAGATGTCCCAACAGAGAAACTAGACTGTGTGGTTATAGGAGCAGGAGTTGTGGGGCTAGCAATTGCTAGAGAGCTTGCCTCCAAAGGCAGAGAGGTTATGGTCCTGGACTCTGCCTCCACTTTTGGCACCGGCACCAGCTCTCGCAACAGTGAAGTCATTCATGCTGGCATCTACTACCCTCCTGGTTCTCTCAAGGTCACAGTTCAGACCCCATCTCTTTCCTCATTAAAATACTATATCCCAGTTCTTGTATTTTCAAAATATAAATAATCGAATCCCCTTGTCAAAAAACCCTATATTTCATTCTTGTGTTTTCATATTTTTTTATAATCTATCCCTTCATCTGCCTCTCTATTGCTGAGGTCATGTGCATATACTTGGATAGTAGCCATTAGCTTTCCTTGAGTGAAGAAGGTTCTGGTCCAAGTAATTGCGGTTACTCTAGTTATATAAGTGCACCATTTGTACATCGTAAGGTCCTTTGGCCTTCTGGTGAACCAGCAAAAAGAAAGAAAAACAAGTTAGTAGTCATAGATGGCCGAGAAATTAAGATGTAATTTTAGAAATTAGAAGGGCCAACCTAAATTTTGTTGACAAAGTTATTATTTTCTCAAATATCATTGATGGTTGCTGAACTGATAGTTGATTTACATGTGAAGGATGTGTTTTGCATGTGTCAGGATAAGAGGGAAATGAGTTTACATTCTTTTGTAGGAAAAGAAAAGACCAATGTTAAGTTTATATAGTTGTTTTAATGGTTTTGCAGTGTCCTGTTTGAGTGAAATCAAGATGATTCTTCTTATTTTTGTACAGGCTCTATTTTGTGTGAGGGGAAGAGAATTGCTGTACAAATATTGCTATGAACATGGGGTGCCATGTAAACAGACAGGGAAGCTAATAGTTGCAACTGGGCCATTGGAGTTTTCAAAGTTAAATGAGTTAATGAATCGTGGAACTCAAAATGGGGTTGATAGTTTAAAGATGTTGGAGGGTTTTGAAGCGATGAAAATGGAACCTGAATTGCAATGCAAGAAAGCATTGCTATCACCTGTGTCTGGAATTGTTGATTCTCATTCACTAATGCTATCTTTAGTGGTATGTGTTGAATCTTTCTATGTGACATTCTTAAATAGAAGTATGGTTATATCTTATATTCTTCGTGAGTTATGGTTGCTTATTGACAGGGATATCAACCCAATTTGAGTCCAGGGAGAAGCTGAAAATAATGGAACAACTTTCTCTTATAACTCTACTGTAATTGGTGGCCATCTTGAAGGGAATTGTCTGCACCTCCATATTGTAGAAAGCAAAGATCTTGAAAATTGGAACGGAGACTATCCATTGCAGCCAGAGCTTGTACTTGTTCCTAATCTTGTAGTGAATTCTGCAGGATTGAGTTCCCTGGCCCTTGCAAAGAGATTTCATGGCCTAGATAGCTGTATAATTCCTCCAGGGTTCTTTGCTCGTGGTTGCTACTTCACCTTATCAAGTACAAAGGTTCCTCCTTTTGAGCATTTGATATATCCTATACCTGAGGATGGTGGTCTTGGGGTGCATGTTACTTTGGATTTGGATGGTCAACTCAAGTTTGGCCCGGATGTTGAATGGATTGATAGCATAGATGATGTATCAAGCTTTCTAAATAAGTAATCTTTCTTTAGTCCAGTGTTCTTCCTCTGCATGATTTAGAGCCTTTATCAATAGCTGAGCAGCCTAGTTATTAGCATCAGAAACTTAATCGCATGCTTAACTCTTGGCACACTTGTGTAAGAGAGGATTATAGGAAGATTCTTCCTTTTGAATTCTTCTTCTGTAGCAATACTATGAATTATAGACAATTTTGTTTGTTAAATTCTTCTGAATGCTTCACAAATTGTCTTGTATTGGTTTAATAGCCAGCATGAGGAGTGATTTTCTCTCAAACCTTAGCAGTATTGCTCCTTCATGTAACACACAGACATGCATGAGCACATACCTATGCTACACATGTTAATTTACTTGTTTTTAGCTACAGAACTCTGTTTTATTTGTTTCCTTAAATCATTCCCTTTTGTTCTCCTAGGCATTTGAGCAAAACATTTTTCCTTTGAATGAATTGCTTATAAGAGATGCATTTTAACTTTCAAATGACATGTTTAAATTGGTAAATAAATAGAATGAACTTCATGCAATGCTGCTGCAGATGGACAATAAGTGTGCAGAAGCCTTTTTTTTCTTTTGAATTTTGTATCTTCTGTGTATGGAATTTAGTTATTGTATCTGTTCGTTCCAGGTATGATTATTCTGTAAGTGCCAGTCGTGCAGAGAGATTCTACCCGGAGATAAGAAAGTACTATCCAAATCTAAAGGATGGGTCACTGCAGCCAAGCTACTCAGGGATTCGACCGAAAATTTCTGGTCCTCGACAGTCCCCTATCGACTTTGTAATACAGGTAATTGAAGTATTCTTGTTTCTCTAGTGAATTATCACTCCATGTTAGTGCACATTCTCATACAGCTGACTAACATGATTTTAACTCCTAAGAAGTTGAATCCTGCCTTGGAGTAGAAGACTGAAACTCAGCTTCACTTGGTCGCGAACATGTCTAATTGATTTGATTGCTGAGTTCATGAGCAACATTGAGTCAACCAACATGTCATATTGTTTTTTGTTACCGCCTTTTTAGTTTTGTATTTCACAGGCGTCTTTATCTTCTTGTTAGTGTTTGAGGGCAGAGTACATATTAGGGTGATGGATGGTGAGTTTTTTGTTTTTCATGCAGGGAGAGGATATCCATGGGGTGCCAGGTCTTGTTAACCTCTTTGGAATTGAGTCCCCTGGCCTAACTTCAAGTATGGCTATTGCTGAGCATATAGCTTCCAGATTCTTGAAGTGACACATGCCTGAAATTTGGGATTTTATTTCAAGAACATTTCCAAACTTTGCGTGAGAGGTGTGATGATAAAGGATGCAGTCTTCAAGTTCAGCCGCATCCTCCCCTTTAATATTGAGACCATACTTCAACTCACTGGCTTCTGCTAGTGTGGTGTTGTATGATTTGCTGAGAGATTGCCATGTTTTAAACCTGGATTCCTGAAATCTGTCAGCATTATTGCCTGCTCATGCGGACTCGTGTTTGTGTATCGATTTCAATATTACGAGAGAGGCATTCCCATAGTAGATTCGAACTATACTTGCCCAGAAATCCTATCTTCAAATAATTGCCATGAAAATTACGTGCACCATTCCCCTGATTGATAGCACGAGTCCTTTCATACTCATCCGATACAGTTTGCTATAGGTGTAACTAGAACTGAGTTACAAATATCAATTCATTTCGTGTAGAGGGTATACTTTCCAGTTTTTTTTTTTTCTTTATATATAATTTTGAGTCAGGTACCGGTTAGATTTCAATTTTTCACGGCAATCTTCAATGTTAGATATTATGATTACATTTCTAGAATCAAGTTGTTGTTCCAATCAAAAGACATAAAGAATTGACTAAAACTTAAAATTTAGAACCGATTGCATGTTCCAGGTAGAGGTATTTGTGCATCATCAGACGAACGTCTTAAAAGTTCAAAATGCTGCCCTCTCACTTGATTTAGAACTGATAATTGCATGTTTTGCTTGCTTCTTAATTCGTTAGAACTAGAGGATTATGGATGAAAAGGAGTGGCACATGAAAGATTGATTACTGATGATCAAAATCCCAGGTGCAACGGCAGCATGAGATCGACCATCGAGAATGTCAGGTCCTCCCCGTCCTCTTAACTGGAGCTCATATCGTCAGCTTGATAGGCAAACTTGAAGAATTTGGCCTCATTCACGACATAATTTTCTGAAAATATTGTTCAGATGCACGAGCTTGATAGAGGCACATGAAAAGATTGATAAAGTGGTCAACAGCTCGAGACATCGCTTTCTTTCTTGACGCCACTTGAACACTGGTTTGGTAATCGGACAATCCATCCCATCTTCACTCTGTTTGCGCTTGTCTCCCTTTTTCCTGTTATTGAATGGAAGATCCATTTTCGAAATTTCAATGAATGGCCTAATTTAGCAAGTGAAAGCAAGAACTGGGTGCATGTAATTCCTTCTTCAATGCCATGTATCCATCTATATTTTATCCGACAGCTTTGCTCGGTTCTTCCGGGCCTCGAGCTCTCTGTAGGAACTGGCCACTTTTGCTGCCATGGAACAATGAAACTATCATGGTTGGGACAAACAATGTCTCTGCCCTACTAAACTTTTAAAAAATATAGGCCCTGTGCCGAGCACTATGGTTGCCCTACAAGACCCATCAACACCTGACCCGAGTCTTTATTTTATGGCTGGTTTGGGAGTGCAGTTGCGGTAGCTTTTGAAAGTGTTTTTCGTGCCGAAATGTATCAAAATAATGTTTTTTTATTTTTTAAAAATCATTTTTGATATCAGCACATCAAAATAATCTAAAAATACCAAAATATATTCATTTAAAATACAAAAAAAATATTCAAATTTCGGCCAAAAGCAGGTAGGATCACACAGCCAAACAGGCTCTTATAATTATTGTTTTTTCTTTAAAAAAAATGCATTAGTGATGATATGTTTATTCAATTAAATTATGGGTTTGTGTCTTGGATAGTAATATTATGTTTGTTTAGTTTTTTAAAAAGGCAGGTGTGATTTTTTTTGTGATTTTTCTTAGTTTTATACAGGCGATTTTTTTTAAATAATATTTTTTTCTAAGATTTTTCACGTGTGCAACCTTGCATTTTTTGTTTTTAATATATTAAAACAAAATATATTATTAAAAAAAATTAATTTTAAAATAATGATAAAACATGGATTGAACTGCAGCCCAGACAGCATTTCTAGCAAGTCGTGTGAACACAGCTATGTCACTAGCTAGTAGATTGCTGGAGTGTTTGAAAGTGGCACTGAAAATATTTTTTATATATTAATATTAAAACAAAATTAAAAAAATTAAAAAAATATTATTCTAATATATTATTGAATTAAAAACAATCTCCACTTCCACTTTTAAAAACACTGTCCTCTTGTAAATTTCAAACTTTTTCCATATTTTTACAAGTACCCACAAGTGAAGTCCCATTTTTTCTGCTTCCCCCCCCCCTCTCTCTCCGTCTCACCATTTTCGAAGTTTTCGAGTTCTAGGTTCTGTTCAGCTCCTGCTAATCGTGGTCCGTTTCAAGTTTCAAGGGTTCTTAGCTAGCTACTATCAGGTAAATAAGCAAGAAAGTTGGATTCCTTTAATGGGTGGGATCATGCATTTTCATGTTAATCACTTCGTGTTCTTGAACTGCTTCAAGTTGCGGGTTCCATGTTTTTTTTCCTTCTCTCTCTCTCTCTCGTTTCTTTAAAGTTTGAGTCTTGGTGTTGAAAACACGAAAAAAAACATCTTTGAGTTCAGGACATGCGTTGTTTATATTTTGGGTTGTTTTTGTGTAATGTGCTCTTACACAAGTGATGTTTTAGTTATCTTTTGTTTAAGGTTTCAGTTTAAACTCATGGGTTTAAACGCTCGCAAACAAAACATCTACATTTCTCTGGTTGAAAGATTCTTTTTGTGACCTGGTAGATACTAACTTTTGTGCTTGTGTGAAAAAGACACCTTTACCCTTCCCATCACCTCTTCAGTTCTCTCTAACACACGCTGGATCAAGTTTTTCAAGGGTTTACTTACAGAAGCTTGAGGGCCATGAAGTTGAAATGGGTTACCAAGAAGGACTGATTTTGCTTATTTTAACAGCTGCTCTCTGGTATCAATATGTATTTCTTCTTTAAAAGTTAGTTGGGTTTTTCACCTTTTTTGTGTCTTATCTCTATTTGACACAAAAGGCTTTCCTTTGTTCACCAGCAAGTGAAATAAAGGATTTTTTTAAAAGAATTTCTTGCTATTAGAGTTTAAAAAAAAGAGAGCTGTTGTTGAAACCTGGCCTGTGTTGCAAGTTTAATTCTGCACAAAGGACAAGGTGTTTAGGATTTTAAGAGGATAACAGAATCGACAAAAGAGGCTTCTTTCTATTGCATGTAATTATGTATGAAGGTGTCTTATGTATCAAATTACTGCTATAACGTTATCTTCCTCGTGAAACTATTGAACTTGTACTGTTTTAGTCTATTAGTCCCCCCTCTAAGCTGATCTGTCGGGTTCTTTTGATAGATTATTAATATTATCTTAGTGCTTTTTACTAGCACAGCGTTGCTGTCTTAGATTTTGTCTCTTGTTTGATAGTTTATTCTGTATTTGATATGGTGCTTGGATTGTGTCAAGTACTCATTTACCCTTGTTTTTTCCTAAAATGACTCTCATGTCCTCCACGGAACCCGGGGGCGCCCTTCTTATGTCTCCTTTGGCGGAGCATACAGTAGAGTTGAGTACAAATGAGTAGGAACTTGACCAGGTTGACTGAATCCTCAAAAAGTCAGTAAAATTTGTCGATTCATTGCAAAACATTACAAGACGACTTCCTTTTTTTTCCTTTCAAAAAGTCTTATAAAAAAAAATCTCATTGCTAAAGTCACGCGCAGTGCATAACAAGTCTGTTTAATTGTAACATCAACAATAGTTGAGTGACGGCAAACTGATGCGTAATCTTAAGCCACCAGGAATTTGTGTCTCAGTGACTGGTTTAATGTTATCACTAATCAAATTCCAAGCCTAGAGATAACTTAACAATTTTGGTTATTTCTTTCTAAGGCCCTTTTAGTTGTAATGTGAGCTGTCCTTGGAATTTTCTATTTCAGATGTTGCTTTTATATAGAACTTGAGTAAGTGAACATATGTTTTGCATAATTTATACATGGATATCTTGTCATATCCTAACAATGCCAATTGAGTTAAGTTGAGTTGCTTGTGAAGCAATCATTAGGTGTCATTGAAGTTCTTAGATGTGATGGAGTGCAAATAATGCATAGAACCTATTGTTAACCCCGGTCCTGTTAATATATAAAGGCTATTGTCTAGTCATAGTCCCATAAGTGATGTCGTTTGGGTGGGGAGTTTGGAGATAGTTCAACCTGCAACAATCAGGTGTGAAGTTTCCACTCAAGCTTTGAATCTGCATCTTAATGGTTGCATATCTCAAAGGAAGCAATGGACAATTTTTTTGGCAATCACTCCTTACGACTTCTTAGGAATCATCCGTGGAATTTTCATGAAATTGGATTTTAATAACAGTGATGAAGCTGCCTATGTAGGGGGTATTTGATAGTGTGGTAGCGGTTGCTTTTCAAAGTTTTTTTCGCATGGAAATGCATCAAAATATTTTATTAAAATTATATTTGATGTCAACACATCAAAAAAACATAAAAGATATAAATTTTAAGAATTTTGTTTTTCAAAATCTGGTGAAAAGTGGGTTGCATCTCAGGCCCAAATGACCCCTGAAAAAGAGAAGGTTTTTCCCACTCATCATCTTGCTATGAGCTGTGGGCATGATTCTCTTATTGACTTAGTTAAGTAATTGAATGTTTTGCTATTTATAATTTTATATTGCTATCCTTGAATGGACATTTTGGTTTCTTTATTTTTAACCATTCAATTAATTTTCTGTTTTAGTAATGTTTTCATAGATTATACCTTACCTATGCTTCAATTGATGCATTAGTATGTTTGTTGCCTTTGATTCCTCAGGCGCCAAATGGAATCTACTGAAGATCCAGAGGCCTTTGTTCCTCCACCTGATGCCCTCCCTCCACCTCCACCTGAGATACCACCAAATGTAGTTCCTGTTCAATTGACAACAGATTCTGTTCCTGAGGAAACAAAAAAGATATCAAAACCAAAACGTTTCCCAATTGCCAGGCGTGGAGTTGGGTCTAGAGGGCAAAAAATACTACTGCTCTCAAATCATTTCAAAGTTTCTATCTCTAATACTGGTGGCCACTTTTTTCAATACAGTGTAAGTTTCTTTGTAAGTGTTATCAGTCTGCTTTGGCTGTTCTTTTCTTCCCTATATAATTCTGTTCTCATTGAAATAGGTTTCCTTGTCTTATGAGGATGGCCGCCCTGTTGAAGCAAAGGGCATTGGGAGAAGATTAATTGATAAAGTTCATGAGACTTATGGCTCAGACCTTGCTGGGAAGGACTTTGCATACGATGGAGAGAAGAGCTTATTTACAATTGGTGCTATGCCACGAAACAAAATGGAATTCACTGTTTTGCTTGATAGTTTCACATCAAATAGGTATGTGGATGCATTTTGCTGCTTCTGTAGGAACGGTAAATGACAATTGGGATTATTGTGCTCAGGAATTCTGGAAATGGCAGTCCTGTTGGCAATGGAAGTCCTAAAGAAACTGATAAAAAGAGGATGAGGCGGGTATTCCAGTCCAAAACATTCAAAGTGGAGATGAGTTTTGCTGCCAAAATCCCTATGCATGCTATTGCTGCTGCTTTGCGTGGTCAAGAATCAGAAAACTCACAGGAAGCCTTAAGAGTCCTGGACATCATTTTAAGACAGCATGCAGCTAAACAGTGAGTACAAATCTAGCTACCATTTCCTATTATCTTAGTCTACCTTGTTTCACTCATTATATGCTTAATTTCCTTTCAGAGGTTGTCTTCTTGTTCGCCAGTCATTCTTTCACAATGATCCAAAAAACTATGTTGATCTGGGAGGAGGTGTCCTTGGATGCAGAGGATTCCATTCAAGCTTTAGAGCCTCGCAGGGTGGTTTATCCCTAAATATGGGTTAGTTTCACTTTGAAGCATATTCCTTTTCAAACTCTCCCCCATGTTACTAATATGTGTTCATAATGGCAGATGGTTCAACTACAACAATAATACAGCCTGGACCCCTTATTGATTTTCTCATAGCCAACCAGAATGTGTCAAACCCTTTTCAGATTGACTGGGCAAAGGTAAAAATTCTGTTTCCACCAGCAAGTTCACTTTACTGAATTCACGTAGCTTACTGTTTGTTTTCAATGATAGGCTAAGCGAACATTGAAAAATTTGAGGATAAGGGTGTCACCTACCAATCAAGAGTACAGAATCACTGGCTTAAGTGAAAATACTTGCAAAGAGCAAATGTTGGTTATTCTCATGTCATGTTATTTCTTCCCATTCGCCGTGTTGCTGACATACAACTATGCCCATACATTAATAATTTTTCATGTACTCATGCCTTCTTTTCCAAACTGTAGGTTCTCTCTGAAATCAAGAGCAACTGATGGAAATGATGTTGAAAGTCTTGACATCACAGTTTACCATTATTTTGTAAATCATCGCAACATAGATTTACGCTACTCTGGAGATTTGCCTTGCATCAATGTTGGCAAGCCTAAAAGGCCCACTTACATTCCTGTTGAGGTGACTTGATCTTTTTCCTGTTTTCCATTGTCCTAAGCTGCAGACATCTTTCTTTGTTGACCTCTGTCTGTGCTAATCTAATTTCTGAGTTATATCCAGCTATGCTCACTGCTTCCCTTGCAACGCTATATAAAGGCACTAACTGTCCTTCAGAGATCGCAGTTAGTAGAAAAATCAAGACAAAAACCACAAGAAAAAATTAGGATCTTAACTGACGTAAGTCTTTTCTCATTGGTTTTCATGAGGATGATTGTTTTTTCTTACACTGCTCCATATTTATGATCAACTGCCACTTTTTGTCAGGTAATGAAAAGCAACAACTATGCTGCAGAACCGATGTTGCGTTCTTGTGGTATCACCATCAGCAGCCAGTTTACTCATGTTCAAGGCCGTGTCCTAACAGCTCCAAAGGTTTCTAGTCTTCTATCCTTTGATATACTGTAATCTGTTACAAATTCTTTCTAGTTCTCTTGGATTTTGTCAGCAATGTCCACATTGAAGGTTCTGAATCACCAAAGTTGTTCTTTCTTTCCTTTTCTTTTGTAACAGTTGAAGGCAGGAAATGACGAGGATGTTATTCCAAGAAATGGGCGGTGGAATTTTAATCATAAGGTGAATTTTTGAATATAGTCTACACTGCTATTTGCTTTCACTTTTTTAATACCAGTGGTTATAATAAAATTCCTACCTCCTGTGCAGAAATTTTATGAACCTTCTAAAATTGAAAACTGGGCTGTGGTGAACTTTTCTGCTCGCTGTGATGTGCGTGGTCTAGTCAGAGATTTGATAAGATTTGGAGAAATGAAAGGGATTGTAGGTTTTATCAAAATTCTGTCCACTGTTTCTTGTAATGATCCTTTGAATCTAGTTCCTTGTCCTAAATATTTTTTCTTTTTTCTGCTTTGGTGCAGCTCATAAGTGACCCAGTGGATGTTGTAGATGAGAATGGTCAGTTTCGACGGGCACCACCTCTTGTTCGAGTGGAGAAGATGTTTGAACAGATACAGAAAGCATTTCCAAATTCTCCTCCTCGCTTTCTCGTTTGTCTTCTTCCTGATAAGAAGAACTCTGACATATATGGTTAGTTGATTTGTCATCATATACGATCCTTTCTGTTGCATTTATTATTCTTTTGATTGATAAACTAGTTAATGTTCCGTGCAGTAATTGTTTTTCCTGATAAATTTGTTCTTTAAGGTCCTTGGAAAAGAAAGAATCTTGCAGAATATGGAATTTTCAATCAATGCCTGGCACCTACTAGAGTTAATGAGCAGTATATACTTAATGTTCTCCTGAAGATAAATGCCAAGGTGAGCTAGCATACCAATATGAATCATTCAAAGTGTTCTAACCTCTTTCTTTTCTGCTTACTCATCCAATTCATATTCTTCCATTTTAACAAAAAAATTCACGTTTGTGGATAGCTTGGTGGTTTGAATTCTTTGTTGGCTATGGAGCAATCACGAAACATCCCTTTCGTCTCAAAGGTTCCTACAATAATATTTGGAATGGACGTATCGCATGGTTCCCCTGGTCAATCTGACGTGCCCTCCATTGCTGCGGTAGGGCATGATTCTTTCCTCATTTGTTTCTGACATTAAGGTTGACCTCCTCAAAAAGTTGTCTTTTCATTGCAATCATCCTTTCAGTTTGTTCAACATCTCAAACTGTTTGTTCAACATCTCAAACTATGATGGATTTTTTTTTAAATACCATAGGTTGTCAGTTCTAGAAACTGGCCTCTACTTTCTCGTTATAGAGCTTCTGTGCGTAGTCAGTCACCAAAAGTTGAGATGGTAGATTCTCTTTTTACACTAACACCTGATAAGAAAGATGATTCTGGAATTGTCAGGTGAGTAGTATATGTCCATTATCATTTTAAAAAGTTCTTCCAACTACACAGTTGGAGCTGTCTTTTTTATATAGCTGAATCCCCTTGCTTTAATAGAGATTGAAATCCCTTCAATTTCAGGGAATTGTTATTGGACTACTATAAGAGTTCTGGCCAAACAAAACCAGCTCAGATAATCATATTCAGGTCAGTTTCCTTCTCTTTGGACTGGCTTGCCTGGTCCTTAAAACTGTTGATTATTTATCTTTCTTCTGCTACACCTGTGTTTCAAAATGTTTGGCTTAATGGATTCTGCAAGCAAGAGGGCCTTATTACAATGAAATTAATGACGGAAAGGAGATCCATTTTTTTTTTATTGAATGCACTGAATATTAAATCCGAAGTCTCTGTTCCATATGATTAGTCATTTGATATGTTTGGGCATTCCTATTCTTCCAACCTTATAAGGAAGATACCATGTCACAATAAATTTGATGCTTTAGTTATGCGGTTGTCTCTTAAACCTTTTTTCCATCATTAAAAGCTCACGGTCAATAAATTTGATGCTTTAGTTATGAGGTTGTCCCTTAAACCTTTTTTCCATCATTAAAAGCTCACTGCCATTTTTTTGTTTTTTGTTCCAATGTTGGAAAAAAGGGATGGAGTTAGTGAGTCACAGTTCAATCAAGTCCTCAACATCGAGCTGGATCAAATCATTGAGGTTTCTTGCTATTAAAAAAACTATCCTATGACATAAGGTTGATTTTAATGAGTCCACAAATGTGTATTCTTTAAAATAACCTTCTCTGTGTTTATCAGGCATGCAAGTTCCTTGATGAAAGCTGGTCACCCAAGTTCACTGTTATTGTTGCACAGAAAAATCACCACACTAAATTTTTCCAAGATGGATCTCCTGACAATGTTCCTCCCGGTTGGAATTTGCAAACTTCAATTGAATCTGCAAGTTTGATTAATTTTTGGTGATATTTACTCACCCTTTTCCCAATATGCAGGAACCGTTATTGACAGTGCTGTGTGTCACCCACAAAGCTATGATTTCTACATGTGTGCGCATGCAGGGATGATAGTGAGTTTTATCATCAAACTGTCTTTATTTTCCTTTCATACTCGCTTTAGTTTGTTGTGATATCATTTTTTTTTATTGAGGTTGGAGATTGGATGCATGAATGGACAAAACATGAATGAGCAATGCAGTTGCTCTACTGAGAGGGAGAGAGCATTAGTTTTAGTTTATGGTATAATTTTCTCACCTTTTGATTATTTAGGGAACAACAAGGCCAACACATTATCATGTTCTTTTAGACGAGATTGGCTTTTCAGCTGATGATCTACAGGAGTTGATTCATTCTTTGTCTTATGTGTAAGTTCATCATGGTTTGCTTTGTTATCTAAAAAGGTATTTTGAAGTCCATTTATGGTATCCGTTGAAAACTTTGCAGGTACCAAAGAAGCACAACAGCAATATCTGTAGGTAATGAATAGATCCCTATACTGTCATGCTCATGCATCCTTACTTTGAGATTAGGAATTAAAAACTAGCCATTTTTGTTCATATTTGCGCTGCTAGTTTTTTTATTTACATTTTCTATTTTGAATTTGACAAGGGTATGGTTGTCACTAGCCATTTATAATTTCATGTTCTGCACCAAACACGTTTCATCCACTCCTGTTGATTAATTTTTATTGATATAATCCTCTTGCAGTTGCTCCCGTCCGTTATGCTCACTTGGCAGCATCTCAGATTTCACAATTCTTGAAAGTGTGATGACATGTCAGAGACATCTTCGAGTCATGGAGGTCTAACCTCTGCTGGGCAAATCCCTGTGCCTGAGCTTCCCGAGTTACACCGGAATGTCTGCAGCTCTATGTTTTTCTGCTGAAGTTTGTGAATTATAAGTAAGGCAAAAACTAGATGATCATCTGTCATGGGCTCTATTTTTTTTTGTATATATGCATTAGGGCCAGTTATGGTGATAGGAAACCTAATGATACTCGGCATGTAGTTCCCGAGTGATAGAAACACTTATTTTGGGCTAGCCTTCTATGCTATATCTATGTTTTGGTATTGTCCATCGACAATTCATCAGCTATCAAACGTGTTTAGTGTTTCTTTAACCAATTACTTCGTGTGTGCATGTTCATGGATTGCTGGTCAAAGTGTTCGCTGTTACAAAAATGGTTTCTGAATTTTGATTTGTGAACACAGAATCAAAGTATATAAATTGGTGGGTTACTCCCGAAATAAGGTTGGATTTTCTGTGCCATGCAAGAGACGCTATGTTGCTAATTTGAGTAAATCCTACAAGTCTTGCCATAAACAAAACCACAAATTCCTTTCCTGTCTCCTCATCTAGCTAACCTGCAATTGCTGTCTTTTTATACCTTGAAAGTTATATCCGTATCTTGCTTCTATTTTTCAATGCTTTGTTCAAGAGAAAAACAGGAGGCACAGTGAGAGAAAATGTATCATGGTGCATGGCAGCTAGCGAGACCCCATATGGCGAAAGATAATGATTTTCAAAGAGTCTTTCTGATATGACTAGTTGATTTTGTCTCCCCCATTTCGTTGAGCTGTCAAGATAATTATGATAAACAATCTACAGAGATGATTGTGATTTACCAACAGATCTTGACAATCTTGCTGTTTCTTAATGGGGTTTTAGCTGTAAAGTGAGTCATAATAAGCCGTATTTGTCAAGTTTGATCCGGGACTTCTGAAACGATGCTGGTTTGAAAATGAAAAAAAATTACTGGGTTTTTTCAACGACTCGAGGTCAAGGTGGGCCAATGAACATTCATAGATGAACATATGTACATCTTGGATACTGTGTTGGCATGCCTAAAAGTAGAAACTGCCCTAGTCCCAATGGTTCTCAAGCATTACTGCAGTGCCATGCAGTTTTTTGTTTCTTAATCCTATGAGGATGCGTAACGCGCCATGTTTTCTACAAATTTACCATCCCTATTGAATGCTCGCGCAGGATCTAATCAGGCACCAGTTTGTGTGGCATTTTACCAGGTACCAAGCACAAAAGGCTCGCAACATTTCTCCAAAAGAGGCTACTTCTTACGGATTTTATCGAGAGCCTTGGCTACACGATGCTTCTGCAGAGCAAACCGTGGTTTGCATGAAAAAAACACCCCTTTTGGTGCTTTTTCATATGAATCCCAATTTGCACCGCGTCGCCTTGCAAAATCTATATGAGACAACTTCAGGAAGTTGTGCCTGGAGAGGAATAAAAATAAAGCTGATATAACCAAATGCCTTCCATTGATTGCCTTCTTGTTGGCCAATCATGTTTTCACAATGATCCGAGGAGCATCGTTTATCTGGAACTAGATTTCCTTGGATGCCAAGGATTTCACTCAAGCTGATATAATCAGGAGTTGATGGCAGATGGCTCAGCTACGACGACGATGATGCCTGGACCAGTGATTGACTTTCAGTTAGCTCGTCATATAACTACAGTATAATATGATAGTTGACAAAAAACCACGCCTTCTGGCCAACAAACAACTGAAGCTGAAACCGGTATTTATCATCTCTTATGGTTGAGCAGTGAGTTTTTTTAAAATTTTCAGTTTGATTTTTTAACTTTTTCTCTCAATTTTCAATTAAGTATGTTTTTAGCCCAGATTACCATCCAACCGTATGCTTTTTTTAAAAGAATATTCGAATTGAATGAGGACCAAAGTGAAAAATATAGGTAAAATAAGTGGTGTCTTTGAATCTTAAACAAAGTTTATTTTGATCCTTTCATATTTTTCGGTTTATTAGTGATAGGTCCCTCTAGCTTTAAAAAATCGAAATTTAGTACCAAAATTCATTTATCTCATTTTTTCTTAAGAATTCGGTTTATGAGTTCTTAAGAAGAAAAAAAAAGAGAAGAAAGCACCATTTTTTCCAATGACCTTTAGTTGCTAGATTCTATAAAAGCAGATGACGCGCTGTTTGTTATTTTTTTTTAATGAAAAAAAAAAAAAAACAAATGATATGCCATTTTCCATTAAATATATATATATATATATATATATATATATATATATATATATATATATATTAAAGACAAGTTCAAGCATGCAAGTTATGTTAGAAGGCCCAAACATGTAAGCTAGGCTATGTGTATGGGCTACTTCTAGGTGTTTGTTTTTCTATTTTCTATTTGAGTTAAATAATTTCAAAAAAAAAAATTATTGAGTTTAAATGAGTTGGTTGGTTTGCTGGTTTATTGAGTTGATTCGTAAAATAAGAACTATGATTTATATTCTCTTTTTTTTTAATTGCTTTTTATGCCATTCAGTTTTTTTTCTTTTTTAAAATACAATTGTATCATTTTTATTGTAGAATAATTAAATAAAAAAATAATTTTTTGGAATAATTGTTTTTATTAAATCTGATGACATGTATGACTTGCATCGCGACTAGTCACCATGATGACGTGCCAGGAATATCCGAGTTTTCAGAACAATGCTGGAAAGCATGCCACGTCTCCATGATAACAGCATCCGAAATTTCAAAATATACATTTATGACATCATGAGCAAAGCCAGGAAAAAAAAAAAATTAGCCGTTGAAACCTGAGATGTATAATCCTCCAGCCAGTATAGAGATTTGGAGGCTAAGGTTATCAATCAGAATGTCTTGCACTTGAACCAGCACAACTGTCAGCCATGAAAATGAGGTATCAGAAAGGGGCTGAACCTGTTCTTCGTAGCTGAGACATGGTTTCAGGAGGCGGCGCAGATGGCAGGACCTTCTCCGCCTTCTGCAAGGAAAACTGCATCGTAAGAAAATATCCTCGTGTGATCTGTAAGAAAATGTGACAGAAACAGGATAGAGGAACAGGATTCTGTGCCCCATTACGATGTCCCGAGCTTTGTTCTATAACTGAAGAACAATGTTTCGGATACGAGGCCAATCTTGATTAACCTGGTTTCAGTGAGTTCAAGGGACAGGGATTAAGTGAGTTTCAGGATCTTATGCTCTCGTAATGTTCCCACTTCCTTAGCCAATCGGTTGAGTGCTGGTTTCGGATTTTAATCGTGTTCATATGCCTTGATGTTGCCACAGGAGCCAGCGGCAACACAACAGTTCATCACAGACTAGAGTTTTTAGAGTTACTGTCTATGTCTGCAGAAAGCCAGGTAATCTGATACAGCATCATGGTAACAACACAGCAACAGTCTCATTGAATTTGAGATCCTTGCCAGTGTAAGTGCAGTAATGTACATGAGCAAACCATTGGAAATCAGAGACAAAGGGCATAACAGTATGTCTAATATCAGTCTGTTATTACTTTCAATGAGCACCGATGAAGACAGCAGGGACTGCATGCAGAAGAAGATTTCACAAATTCAAAAACGTTATTACAGGTTTGATTGTGTTGGAGCTGCTATTGTTAAGGAACCATAGGCTGTTAAGTGACGTTCTATAATATGATTTATATTATTCTCTAACACATTTCTTCAAGTGAAAACCTTTTAGACTTGAAACTTGTATAGACTCATATTTTCCCTGTGTTTGATTTTTTTCTATCAAATAGAATAAAGGTGGTGAGATTCAAGCTTCGTGACCGCTGAGTCAATAAAACTCTGATACCATGTTAAGGAACCATCTCACCTAAAAGTTTTATCTAATGATTTATATTATTCTCTGACAGCTCTGTGCTAAGTCATAAACCACTGGTGTCCAATGTGCTGGGTTTTTTATATTTGTGGAACAAACACAATGTAACAGGGTTAACGCATCTTGCTAGAGCATTCAAACTACTAAAGAGATGATTAGAGAACTGAAAAACACATGAATCTCAAAGAAGTAGCCAGTGGAAAGATAATGAAGCCTACCTTCTGTTTTCTGAGTCTTTCATTCTCCTCTTCTAGATGAGAGACTTTAATCTCCAGCTCGTGTGTATAAGCCTGATGGTCAGTTTCATCAAAATAATAACACACTTCACACATAATTGTTTGACGTATCGAACTGTTTCACGCACAAAGAAACTCCGAATGGAAAAACCAACCTGCCTCCTTGCACGCGATCGAGCTGCGGATTCCCGGTTCTTGATCATCCTCTTCTGCTTCCTCTCAACAGTCTTCTCCACCACATCTCCTGGAGCAACCCTTTTCCGCCCAGGAGCATGCGTGCCTGACAAAGTCCCCAATCAGAAGATGGGAATAAGTTCATATGGGAATCAGGATATGCTGCATCCACAACAGGAAGGGATTGCTGAACATGGTGGCCTTGCATAGGAACTGTCATCAGATTATTCTGATGTTCTGGCTGCTGCACTGAAGGAAGCTGGAATTTGCATCCACTGATTAGATTCCTGTTGTTGTATCGGGGTCGGGTCTGCAATCACCCCTGCCTTGACCAAGAAGTCATCGAGAGTCATCTCACCGAAAGGAGCATTCCTCCATGGATTATCAGCTTCTTTCTGATTCTGATTCTGATTCTGATTCTGCTGCTGTATATCTCTCCATATCTCCTCAACAGTCATCTTGCTCAGATCCCTCGACCATGTTAGGCTCCCTTGTCGATGCATTTGTTCAGACCAAGCACCCACACTGTCTACACTCCTGAGAAGCTCGTCAAGATTCATGGTCCCCAATGGTTTCCCCAGGTTCCCCAGCTGGTCCTGAACCTCGTCAAGTGTCAGGCTGCAAAATGAGCCCTGCCCCATCGAAGACTCTGGGTTTTCTGCTTCAAATGAACCACCCTGAGATCCCACTGGTGGCTGCTTCCCCCCTTCAACTATCAGTCCAATCTAGCTACACCAATTATCAATCATTCCACTCCACGGATCAAGACCAGTTTCACTGACTAAGCTCTCTCTTATTCATAAAAAAATGGTGTGTGTCAACGACAGAAACAGGATCAAAACTAAAAACCAGAACACATGATCGAATAAAACCACTGTATGATCAAATGAAATGAAACCCAGAAAAATAAAGAAATTTAACACTCTAAAAGAGAGCAGAGACCAGAGACCAGAAGGGAGAAAAAACAGTGAAAAAAATCAGCTCATGTCGCTGCAAGGACCAGAAAAGAACATTCTCTAGCAAGAACAACAAAATCCCAGAACGGAAAACAAATGTATGTGGAAGAAGTGAGCCTCACACTACCAGTCACAATACTAGCAATAAACCAATCTGTATGAAGCTTTCGAAAGAAAAGGACAGGTGATTTTATCCTAAGGACAGCGGGAAAAAATCGGAAATTCTGACAGAAGAAGCTAGAGAATCTGGAATTTTAAGGTTTATGTACTTAATGCTGCATGATCTGATCTGAATCTACAGAAGTCCATCTTGTTTGGCTTGAGTAGTTAGTGGGGCAGTGTCACTTCCTAACTGTACCCACATTCCAATTGTTGCCTTTTCCCTTACTTTTTTTCATTTTCTTTTTAAAATATAATATGGTGCTCAAATAAAAAATAATATAAACAATATTTAATTGAAAGGACGGAAAGTGAGATATAAAAAATAAATATAAAATTTTCTTATTTTAAAATATAAAGGACAAAAGACATCTACCTCTATTCTTACTGTTTTTATTTCTTTACGCCAACTAAATAAACTATACCTTTTGCTATAAATCAACCCGGAATTAGGTTTTACAAATATAATTTATGGCTAAATAAAGATTGTGTTTTTTCTTAAACAAAAAGGGAGGCGGCAGAAGCGGAGAAGCACTGGCAAGGTGGAATGTTCCTAGTTAGTGAGGGCCACCACACAAACTCATTCGTAAGCACATGATGTGTATGTATACGAGGATGTGCCGACGCTTTCCGCCGAGGAAGGATGCACGTGCGAATGTTTCCTGCTTCACACGTTTTATTTCCCTCAATAAAGTGCAACCATTACTTCTTTATGGAAAATGACAAGCAAGTCCTTTTGCATTTCTTCCAAAACCTTAAGCAAAAGGTTATCAATGATGAATTTATAGTATTCTATGTTATTCAATGTGGTCCCTCAAATTCATTTCAAGTCCCCTTTAGGTAATTGCATGATTAGAAGGTCCGACTCGAGGTTTGATTCGAAAAAAAAGTGTGAATCATTAAGTTATCGAGTCAACAAAAAAATAAAAACTGTTTTTTTTGTTGATCAAAACAATGACGTTTCATTCTAAAAGAATAATTTTGGTGTGAATCCGACTAGATTGGTCGGTTTGTCATGATTTTATTTGCGTAGATAATACGTCATCAACCATGTTTAATTTTCTTCTAAATGATATTTTAAAATAAATAAAAAATGTATTTATGCTCCCTTCTTCTTCCATGATTGTTAAACATACACATATTTTTTTTTCCTGTAGATTAATAACTCGAATCCTTTTTTAGCTTTGTTTTCAAATCCAATCTAACAACTACGCATTTTACACAACAACGTAGTTATAAAAATTCATTACATCAGATAATCCACAAATAGGACCAGCAGATTCCGGGCCTTAACTTGCTCTCATGGCTAAATGATATTTTTTTAATTTTTTTTATTAAATCTCAATTGATAATTTTGTAATGGGCAAGGTGGGGGATAGAATATGGAGGAAAGGTTTTTAAACAGGCATGCACGAGACACCAACTCTGAGCCCAACAAGCATTTCCCCTCATTTGTTGACACAGGTCAACATGGTCAATGCTGAGACAGGACTGTCTAGTTGACAGACAGAGGTCAACATGATCAGTACTTGAAAAAACACAAGCACTTGCTACTAATTTTAAAAACAAGTTGATCATTTTAAAAACCAGATTGGATTGTATAAACCCAACGCGGACCCGATTTCATTTCTAATTATATATAACTTGTGCTTTGACTCGAGGCATTTTCTCTACCACTTCTTGCCCTGAGAAAAAACAGGGACGCGATTCATCCAATCATGGCCAGATGTATTAGCTTGTGCATTGGCTCGAGACATTTTCTCTACCACTTGCCCTGAAAAAAACAGGGATACAGTGCCATCACCAGCCCTTCGCTGCATGGAGTACTCGGATTAAAAAAAAATCCTAATTTAGGCACACTGTGCGAAATTACAGGGAAGAAATGTCAACGAAATCATACTCGCAATTTATCAATAGCAATAGAAGGGTACTACAAGTAGAGGGAGGTTTCAGCCCATTTAAGGAAGAGTTTCTACATTGAGTGAATGAAAAGCCTTCGGGAAACAAGGCAACAATAAGGAGATGGCCATGGTATCTCAATCATTCATCTGTGGACGATCCGAATCATCTCCCAGCCATGCCGCCTCCTTCGTTTGGAAGCCCTCAAGTGCTACACGAATATGAACCCAATCTATCCCACACTTTCGAAACGGGTAAAAGGGACACAAGCTTTCCAGAAACCTATATCGCATATACTCAAGTCATGCAAAGAGTTGTGTTGAGTTCTTCAAGGCAAAGCAGAAACTCCGTGAAAATTGTGTGCTGAAAAGCTGGAGTGGAAAGGTGACTTGAAAACTTGGAAACTTTGACGGATTTGAAAAAAACCAATCACATTCAGAAGCCCTATCGACTGCATTCAGAATCAAAATATGAACACAACAGAGTGGAGTAACTTAAGCTTTGAAACCTGTGGTAGAACATACTAGCTTTCAGCTCCCTTGTGTTTTCAGTGAAGGTCGTCCCCTTTGTTAAGTTCTTAACTGTTTTTTCCCCATATATTTATGGAAATGACTTGTAACATAACAGTAATTAGAAAGATGGTAACCCCCCCAAAAATATCTTAAATAATATTAATTTACTTGTTTATGAGCAGATTATAGGTCATTCTTTTTGTCATTAGCATGGATGATACACAGAATGCTGAAAATGATAAGGGTAACAAAATGCAAACATGGAGGGTATAGTTTCCATGCGTGCATTTAGACACCAGAAAATAAGAGAAAGAAGAAATAACAGCGGGCACATCACTGACTCGCAAAAAAATCCAACCCAACAAACTTAATCAGAATCTAACAGGGTGAAGTTCACTACATGATTTTTAGACAGTCTATGAAATTCTATGAACTCATGCAATGCAAGATGAGGACAAACACAAACAGACTTCATTATGAGAAAAAAGAACAGTATTTGAACTAATATATTATTTTCTGACTCCCTTACATGTATCATTTCCTTCTATCACATCGTTATAAGGTTGAAGACTAGAATACAAAAAGCTTAGCTTTTGACTCCCACTTTAACTCAACTAAATTAAAAAACTAGCAGGGGCGAACCACAAGACTCTAGACTAGGCCTATGCAATTCTATGAACTCGTGTACTACAATGTACAACAAATTAACAGACTTCACTTAACAATTAAAGAATCATTATAACTAATTTCTTACCTTTTGACTACCCTCGAAACCACCATTTTTCTGTGGAACAGTGACTGGCAAATCCATAATGGCATGCATTCTGTGGGCCTCACATGCAAGGTTGGTGTTTCAAATATATGAAACAAGTTTAACAGAAAAAAACTTAAGCAGACTGATCATTAAATAGTTAGAGACAAGCTCAAGCTTCTCTCATGTAGCATCGTCCCCAATACCAGAAGTTATATAATTGTTTTGATTTTAAAACTAACAAGGTTTAGATTGTGCAAAGCACTACTCAAGGGACTTCAAAAAGGTATGGTGCCTTCCAAAGTATTTGATCTAAAACTATTTCAAAACATATATGGTGACTCTGTCCCAAATAAACCACAACCTAAATCACCCTCATATCATAAAATAAAAGATTTCCAGAGCAACCTAATTATGATGCAAGGGGAAAAAAGCACCAATTCATGTCAAAGTTATAAAAACCTATTTTCAAAAAAAAATGCACTCTAATACATCTGGGTGAGCATAACACCTCGATCAACTTAACATTGCAATGCCACAGAAAAGCCACCAGTTAAAACAGTTCCACACCATAAAACCATACTTCTAAAACTGCTATGAAAAAAGTTGAAAAAAAAACCATTTTTTGCATCACAAGACATAAGTTTACAGAATTCAGAGTGGTCAGCTTATGCTAAAAGTTCCAAAAGCCACACACACACAAAACACAAAGAAAATTTCCACCCAACAAAATACTATTACTGGAAGCAATCTGGTGAGGGCTAGGAACTCTCAACCTGCACAGCAGAACACTTCCAAAGAGATTATAAGCAGTCTTTGTTACATTATCATATTTTGCCATGGACAATCAAATGGTTTTCAAATTTGAATAGAGGGTGCATCATTCGTGATTGAACCTATAGTCACAACAATGTTTCAGTGTTCTAAACATAACATCATTTCAACACGAATATATTCGGTTGATGAAACATTTGAAAGTATTCATTTTAAATGAACAAGACCAAGTACATTAGAGCACTTAATAAAAACATCGACTGAAAGTAAATAAATAGTTTTGTTCAACATCTTTGACTTCAAAGAGTACACAGATTCTTGAAAGTAGTCAAAATGTTCCCAGAGCTTTTTAAACCAAATACCGAAACTCAAATACATATTTAAAAAAAAAAAAAAAAGGCGCAGAAAATGAAGAAAACATAAACATCATTTGACATTTTAAGATTATGGCCTTTGCAGCAAAGAGTAACTTTTGGTCATATTTATAAAGACTTCATTTGCATAAGCTCCATAAACTTCAGAAGAATCAGCAGGCCAGTACTTAAAAGACTGATGCACCTATTTGAGATCTGCAAAATGAATGAGAAAACATAAAAACAACTTCTCAAGAAAAGTTTCCGGGCCAAAATCTTTCACAAATTGGTTAAAGCATCACAGAAATATCTATTTCAATACTGAAGCAAGTGAAGATTTAAGGGTAAATGAAGTTGGAAAAAGGAAATTTTTGCAAGTGTCCTTACCTTCGAGTGGAAAAACAAGTCTGAAAAAACAGACTACCAAATAAATGTTAGCATTGAAATAGAGTGCATTAAACGCTAAAAGCATTTAAAGTGGTCATTGAATGCATGAAAAACTACAAAATGACAAACCACAAACTGAAAAGGGCTTCTTTTTGCCTAGTGCTATAAACCCTGCAATGCTTCTATGGCAGTCTCCAATCTTTTGATAAATACATGATACAGGAAGAACTATGCTTTCTTCAACGATATGCATCTTCTATAGGTTCTAAAGTCCCAATCAATGTGTGAAGTCCTGTAAGAATTCAGCAAGCACGGATAACTATTATACCTGAGGAGAACCTAGTGACCCATATAAGGGTTATATTGCCCATGTTGTCCTCTCCCAGAACCACCCTGTCCCATCTGCTGATTTGGATATCCACCCTGCATAGCTCCCTGATTCGCATAAGCTCCAATCACTCCAGGACTTATGCTCGCCTGGTTCCCATAGGCACCCTGCATTCCATGACCTGCACTAGGTACACCACCCTGAGTCACAGCCGCGGCAGAACCCAAAGTCCCAAGCAAATTAGTCAAACCTCCCAACCCAGCACCCTGAGTGGCAAGCAATGCAGTCAGCGCCTGTCCAAGTGCAGGGTTCAAAGCAGGTGCAGCAGCACTCTGATTATACCCAATCCCCGCACCAGCAGCAGCCGGGGCCATTAAATGACCCCCACGACCCCCACTAGCAACATACCCACCGCCATCATTCCTTTGGTAATGTGAGCTTTGCATATTATGATGTTGTGGCGGTGGTTTCTGTGATTTCATATGTTTCGGTCCATCAACAGCTCTTTGACAATGCAAAATGTGCCCTTCAAAACTCTTATGTGGCTCTTCTAACGCTTTCTTAGCACTCTCAGCTGTCTTATAAACAAACAAACAAAACCCTTTCGGTTTCCCAGTCGCTTTATCGAGCCCTAATGGTCCTTCTTCAATCTCTCCAAACTCCGAAAAGAAACTTACCAGCTTCTGCGGATCCAAATCTGCTCCCACATTACTCACATAAATCTTCCTAAGCGTATACTCCGAAACCTGCTGCTGTGTTTGCGCAGCAGCAGCAATCGAACCGAAGGGTCCAGCACTGGACTGTGGAACCGGACCAATAGAAGCTAATTGACAAGCTGCCATCCTATTCCCTATCTTCTTCTGTGGTTCCTTCAACGCCTTCCGCGCCCCACTCCTTTTCTTAAACAAAATAAACCCATAACCCTTCGACTTGCCCGAAACCTTATCGCACACAGCTTTACAGTCCTCAATCTCACCATAACAATTAAACGCGTTCATCAAAGCCTCAGCATTTGTATCCCAACCAAGCCCATGAACAAAAATCTTCCGGTGCACCGGATCTCGGTCAGCTACTTGCCGGATTTGATCTGCAACATCCCGGTGACCATCTGCTGCTTCACGAAGTAAATTAATCAACTGGTCTTTTCCCAAACGGTTCAAGAAGTTTCTCGATCGGCTCCTCGTCTTCGTCTTCGTCTTCGTCATCGTCGTCGTTTTGATTTTCAAAAGCTGAGATCTGAGCGTTTTGATTGGTTTCTCCATCTGGGTCATCTTCATTATCTTCCTCCTCCTCTTCCACTTCTTCATATTCTTCTTCCTCTTCTTCCTCTACTTCTTCTTGGGGTTCTTCCTTTGGCGGTTCTTCTTGTTGCTGTTGTTTCTTCGGCGGTTCTGCTGTTTCGGTGGATTTGGAGTCGAGCTTTCGTTTTCTAGCCATGGATTTTGAAGAGGAAGCGAGAGTTTTAATGATTTGGTGGCTATGGCTAGGGTTCGCTCGCTCGCTCGCTCCAGTTGCTAATGACGACGACGACGAGGTTAGGGTTTATTAAATATGAGCGGAACTTCTAGATTTGTTGGAAATTTGTGCCTGCCTTGCCGACCTTTTCAAGTATTTTTATGGGCCCGTTTTTTATTATATTTTTAACTTGGTGGCGCTGCGTTGAAATTTTATTTTTTATACCATTCCACTAAATTTTATTTTTATATATATTTTTTTAAAATAACAAATATAATTTTAAAAAAAACTATTTTAATATATTTTTAAATAAAATATATTTAAAAAAATATATATTTTATGATTATCTTAAATACTCTGACTTTTGTTAAACAAAAAATCCAAATCATTACATGGATCAACCAATCTAAATTACAGGTGTAAAACTTGATGTTGAATGAATTAAAGAGATTATATTTTGATCAAGTTAATTATTTTTTTAAAATAATATTATCTTAATTATTTTTTAATAAAATAATTATCGAACTAAAAGTTAGATTTCAACTAGATCACTCAAAACAAATTTCTAGACTTCTACGTTGACTCGCCAAGTTTAAATTTATAACTATAATTAAAACAACATAATTTTCTTCTCAAAAATAAATAAATAAATAAATAAATAGCTTTAACTTGAATTTGTTTAGCTTGGTGAACTAAATCACTAAAAAATCAATTAATTGGTTTTTACTGAATTTGTGCTGGATTTTGGGTAACTTAGTTGAGTTTAAAAATATTTTTGAAAAAAATATTCTTATTTTTTATTTAAAATTAATTTATCTTATGTGTTTTTAAATTATTTGAATATGTTAATATTAAAAAAAATAACTTCAATTATAATCTCAAACTCAAAATACCGAACAACCAAAAATTAGAAGTAGGAGGTGTTGAAATTTAGCAAACTATTAAAATGAACAAAATAGAAAACTTGGAGGACCAAACAGGTAACTTACTCTTCCTTCTCCTATGTGGCACAAGCTCCTCCAAGTTCAGGAGACAGGAGAAGTGCAGGCCACCAGGGGTGTTCTAGAGAGAGAGAGAGAGAGAGCATTTTTTGTTTGATCAAGAATTGAGAATCAAATGGAATCACCGTTTAAAGCAAATATCCTGAAAGGAAAGGTAGCTTTGATAACAGGAGGTGGATCAGGAATTGGGTTTGAAATATCAACACAATTTGGTAAACATGGTGCCTCCGTTGCCATCATGGGTAGACGCAAGCAAGTTGTTGAATCTGCTGCTGCTAGTCTCCAATCACTTGGAATTTCTGTAAGATTTTTTGGGTTTTGCCTCCCGGGGCATATTTATTTTTCATGTTTCATTTCTCAGTATATGTTGCCTTTTTTTCCGTGACCTGTGTTTCATTTGTGTTAGGACAGCGTTTATCTCAATCCGAGTTTATGTCTCCTTATAGAGACGCGGAAAGTAGGGAGCTTTAGTTAATTTTATTGCAAAAAGTTTATTTTCCCTGTCTTGAGTTTGATTCATGTTTTAGTTTTGTGTGAAGACAGTGTTTTCAACATCCGGGTTTGTTCATTGTCTGTTGCTTATAGTTTAGGAGTGATCTGTAACAGTAAACTTACTGAAAGTTGAGAGCTTTATTAGAATAATTGCAAAAGTTAAACTGGTAGGGAATGACTCTAATTGAAGAAGCATTGTTTGTCTGAATTTCTCTGTTTAATCACTTGATAAGCGGAGGGATCATTCCTGGGTTTAATGGTGATTTCATTGCATAGATTACATTGATTATTCCTTGGATCCTGGTCAGCGCTTTTTTACAATATATCAAGCTTTTAGTAGTCTTTTATCTCAAATTCGTGATCATTTTGCTGTGATATCTGCAGGCTGCTGGATTTGAGGGGGATGTTCGCAAGCAGGAAGATGCAAAAAGAGTTCTTGAATCAGCATTTAAACTTTTTGGCAAGATTGATATTCTGGTGAATGGTGCAGCTGGAAACTTTCTTGTATCTCCCGAGGCTTTGTCACCTAATGGATTCCGAACAGGTTTAAGAACTTCTTTAGCACAAGAACAACTGCTAGTCTGGAACATACGAAAGTTGAGATACAAATTTGATATAATTTTGACAGTCTTTTTCCATAGCTTGTTTTACTTGGGAATTTGCCGGGTTAAAGCCACCCCTTATGTGTGGAACTGAACCTTCCTAGAGAGTTTCAGAAATAATAAAAAGAGTTTTTTTTTGTTCAAACTGTAGTCAGGAAGCATTTGGTTTCATGGAAATTCTTTTGGATGATTGGATGTGCCTTAGTTTTACATCAAATTCCCCCAAAAGGACGGAGAATGTGAAAATTAATGACAAATATAGAATTGATAAGAGATTTGTCCCAATAGTGAGAATTACTAAGGTTTTCTGGTGTCTTTAAGGAAAACTGGGATTATTGTTTGTATCTACCCTTCATAGTTTGGGCAATGATCCTGTTGGCACTTTCACTGTTTGTGGCATGGAAATGAACCTTCCTAAAGAACTTCACCAATAATCAGAGGTCTTTGTTTTTATTTCTTCAAATGTAATAGGAAGGATGTTGGACATGCCTTGAGTTCTAGCAAGGACTTTAAGGGATTAAGAAGGTAAAAATTAAATGATGATCATAGAAATCAATTGATCCATAACATGTTGGTCAAAGAGTTGAGGTAAAGGTTCACTAGAGCACTTAAGCGACAATGAGATTTTATGTTTAATCTTTTATGAGTTGATTATATTATCCTTTGATACTGTAACCAGCACTGGGTCCACTCATCAGCTACAGGCTCTGTCTGGTTTTGACAACTATTGTTCTTCTATCTACCCTCTTACAGTTTTGGATATTGATGCTGTTGGCACCTTCACAATGTGCCATGAAGCACTTCCTTATCTCAAGAAAGGAGGGCTTGGACAAAGCTTATCTGGAGGTGGAATAATTTTAAATATAACTGCTACCTTACATTATACAGCAGCTTGGTATCAAATCAACGTAGCCGCGGCAAAGGTTCGTCAAATGGACTTTGTATATTTTGCATGTTGAGTTAAACTTCTTAAACTTTCATTTTCCAAACAGGCAGCTGTTGACGCCATAGGTAGAAACTTGGCGCTGGAGTGGGGTACTGACTATGATATTAGGGTGAATGGGATCGCTCCAGGCCCCATTGGCGACACTCCTGGCATGAGTAAGCTTGCTCCAGAAGAGATAAATAGCAAAGCTAAAGATTTCATGCCTCTGTATAAACTAGGAGAGAAATGGGACATTGCTATGGCCGCTCTTTACCTTGCTTCTGAAGCTGGTTAGTGAATCCTATTCGATTCTAGTAGCGAACCTTCATGCTTGCACATCATCCAACTTGTCAGTGCACTGGAACTGGCTAATCACTTGTAACTTCTCAACCTTAAGCAATCTATCTTCGCATCTGATATTAACAAGTTCAACGGGAACTTTAAGAACAATGGATTCTTTACATTCGGTATTGAGCACTTATAGGCTTTGTTTGCTTAACGCATATGAAAAATCATAATTTCCTTTAGTTTTCTCTGATACAACACAACTCGACAGTTTTATTAGAAGTATTTTACAGGCTTACAGTAATTGTTCCAGTGCATGTGCAACATTTTGTTTGGCCTTTTCAATCTATATTCTAATTTTCGGTTGTTAAATGCACCTAATGTTAATTCTTTGGATTTCCTTTTTTTTTGTGGGCACAAGGGAATAGCTAATTGGTGAGAAATGTTAACTTTCTTCCTTGGTTGAGAAACTCATTCCCTTGTTTATTTTTTGAAGGTAAATACATCAATGGAACCACTCTCGTTGTTGACGGAGGACTTTGGCTGAGCCGTCCACGCCACCTTCCAAAAGATGCAGTCAAGCAGCTTTCTCGAGCTGTCGAAAAGAGATCCCGAAATGCACCAGCAGGGGTTCCATCTAGCAAGCTCTAACTAAGCTAACAATCATCTGTTTCCTGCCGGAAAACACATCAGATATCAAACTTTATGGGTTTGTCATTCTTCCCACTCAAAGCAACAAAGATAACTGCAGCTCTAAACTCTCCAGTCATGTTTATTGTGAAATAAAATCGTTTGTTTAATACCAATCTGCAAGTTTATATATATATTCCCAAGGTGAAACAAGTTAATCCATTAGGGTTGGCTGATGGATAGGACTCAGGCATTGACATCAAACATTATGAAATTTATTCCCTGTAATTTAGCATGCAAATGCATGTTACTGGAGCACCATACGGCAGTCATTATAAGTTTATGACCTGATCTTGCCCAAGGCTCTGGTCAGGGTGAGTTATCTTGATTAATCAAAATAAAGTTATTTATTTTCTTAAGTTAAAACGACATAATTTTGAAATTTTTCTTAAAAAAAAGTCAAATTGAGTCTTCACTTGATTAGCCTGATTGCAATTAGACCCATCAATGTTTTATAGTAAAGTTTGTTTTAATTAATTTAAAAATTAACCTGATTTAACTCGAGTGATAGTCAACTTAAAAATTAATTGATTTAGCATTAACTTGATTTTAATGAATTAGCTTAGATTTACTAAACAAAGATGATTTCAAGGTTTTTTTTTGAAAAAAAAAGTAATATCATTTTATTTTAAAAAAAAATAACTGAAACAAAATTATTTTAAAATTAATTAAAGCTAATTTGACCCCTTAACCATAACATGAAGTTGATGACAGTGATGTTACATCATCCTCTGTTACGACCTAAGTATGAGCACTAGTAGGAGTAGATTGAGGGAACAATTCCTATGATTTTTTTTTTTGTATTTGAAGCCTTGTTTTTAATGAAATCGATCGAATTCAACCAACCAGGAAACAACTTGTGTCTTTTTGGAGGCCAAGCTTCCTCTGCCATCTTCATAAACAATCGTAGAACCCAAGACCTCTTCCCTTCCTGTTATAAACAGATTTATCATTCATTGTGTGAGCTTCGACAGGGCTTAACTTTCAACTGAATTCTTCTATCGCCCCAGTAAAATCCTGTTCAAACTCTGGTATCCCAACATAAAAAGAATCTAAAATAGTTGACAAGCACATACAAAACACATTAACAAGCCCTGTGCAGTAAGATCTGCTACCATAGTATTTGATTGCAAGAGCTCAGTGTTCATACATTAAGAAAAGAAAAGAAAAGAAAGAAACTGGAAAACTTTTCTTTTCTTACACGACCAACCCAGCAATACACTGCTGGTGAGATGTTTTCTTGAATCATAAGCATCTCATTCTAGATGCACTGCCAAAGGATCATCAGTTGCCCAAATAGGATGCATAAATGTCCTACAATCTCAACCAGGTCCCCTGATGAATCCAATCTTCGCCACCTTCATCGTCGCAGCTGATCTTGCTAATGTCTGCCATCACCAGAATTTCTTGCAGGTGGCATCGAATATGGAGGCCATGATGGTTTCTCAGAGGGAGTGGATGAAGGAGAGATTAATGAGATTTTAAAGGAAAGAAAAGGGATAGACTAATCTGGGGGAGGGAATCTTCCAAGCATATGCCTGGAGCATTAACTTGTTTGCATAATCATTCTTCTTTAACTTTATTTCTTTTTTATGATTAATTCAGATTAGCATGGGGTGTTGATTAAGTGGGGATTTGTGTGCTTTATACTTCTGGCAGTTTTCTGTCCCATCTAATTTTAGTTTAGATTTGCTAGACAACAACCCTTGATTATACCAAATCTGTCATCAAACGGACAGGCCAGCTCTTAATACTTACCATGCGATGCAAAATGCACCATTTAAGCTGATTTTATTTATTTATTTTGAAAGTCAGCACGTTTTTTAAATAAATAAAAAAACCAGAAACTAGCACTTGTGAAAAAATACCACGGCTTCCACCCATGATATTAAAAAAAACACATAAATGGATTGACACAATAATTGAAGCATGAGAGAGAAGGAAAAAATGAAAAGGAATAAGATTCTACGCACACACTAAAGCCTTGATGATGATATTAAAAATTACTATGAAAAAGATTTTAATATGATGAATTTAACAATATGAAAGAAGATTATTGACATTGATTAAAATAGATCACATGGGCAGCACAAAAACAAATTTAATTGATTGATATGATAATATTAAGAAGTGCATGGCCAATTATATTAATTAGAATAAAAAAATTATCAGAATGATATATTAAAAACTTAATTATTGTGTGTTTAATGGAAAATACTCATCGTACGTGAAGGCAAAATGGATTGATTATTTACATCGATGAAGACAAAAGGGCCAGCAGATCTGTTTGGTCTCTGAATTCTGATCTGTGATCGTGATGAGGAAAGGGTACAGGCTAATTATTTACAGTGTAGCTAATGCTTGTCAAAAGTTAACTTGCTAAAGATTTTCATTCCTGAGTGCCCTCAAGATAGGATCATTTTCATCACCCGACAGATCTTCGTCATCATCAAGTTCATTCAACTCATCTAGTATCGATTGGTTGATCCTTTTGCGAGATTGTCTTCTATGCTTCTTGGGCTCCAAACGTGGTTCTGCTTGCTTGACTCCCATGTCTCCAACCTTGTACCTGAGAGTGGTGACACCCAGAATTCAGAAAATGAGACATACAATATTGGCAAAAGCAGGTTGTTCTGATGGCAAACCAAGCCAGAATAATGGAAGTTAAGCCTAAAATAAGGTTAGCAACAACCGGTAGAGGCATTCATTGTAACCATAGATTCTGCGAAATTCTTGCTCCAACATTTTCCTTCTCGATAATAAACTAATTTAAGCAATGCGAGAGGCTTTTAAATTAGAATTTATTACTTTTCACATATAGCAAGGTTATGCTGCTTGCAAATTAGATGAATTATCTTAGTACATCTAATCCTTGATCAAAATCTAAGGAAAAAGCATGAAAAGGCACGGAAGAACAAGAGAAGGATACAGAAGAGTTTTTTGTTCCATCTTTAGAATAATAGAAATTCCAAGCCTTAGAAACTAGATGGACAAAAACAAAATAAAGACTTGATTTTTTTTGAGTGATCCGATAGTGTGATATTTTTTTATTTTTTTTTGTGAGACCTGTAAATGCAGTTTCTATTATCCATCTCAGTGATTCCCATTGTCATGATTTTCTCTACAAGCATTAATGTTCAAGCAACAAAAGATACTAAACCAAATATTTCCCTACCCTCATAGTACTGTGCGTAAGTTACAATCTTGTACTGACAACATGTACAATAGCAATATTTCCAATATATTTAGTAAACTAAGCATGCATTACATACAAGGTCCACTTAATCCTTAACTATTTAATTTAACATACCTTACATCATCTTCCCTCTTGGTTCCAAATGTCCTTAACTGAAATTCCTCCCTGATTCTGATCTCATCAAGAAGCTGGAAATACAAGGGATACCTTTCCCAATCCCCTTTCACTATGCACCCAGGTTCGCCAACATGCAAGCAATCATTGAATGCACATGTAGCTGGTTCATTGTCACCAAGCATTTTCCTTATCTGTAAAAAACTAATAAACACCATCAACAAAGAAACCAGGTGTGAACAAAGTAACAATTCAATGAACAGAACCCACGTAACCATCTAACTTTAGACAATCAGAAGGCAACAACTCAAACCTCGGGAAAATACTGGGCAAGAGATTGCTTTGTTACTTTCAACAAACTAGGTTGGCTAAACCCGGGAGTATCAGCTAGACAACCTCCTCCGCCAAGCGGAAGCAAAGAGACGTTACGTGTAGTGTGCTTCCCTCTACCACTTCTCGTTGAAACTTTACCGACGCGCTGATCTTCAAACCACTTGCTACCCATTATCTAGTTAAACAACATGAACAATACACAGTCATCAAACACACGAGCAATTCACACAAACAAGAGCAAATGATCACTGAAAGTTCAGACAAACCTACAGGGTCAAACCAGTTATCTGCTTCAACTTGGGAGTTGGGTTTATTCCTCAAAGCATTAATCAAGCTAGATTTCCCAACTCCACTTGGACCCACAATCACTGTCGTTTGATCTCTCAAAACAGAAGCCAAACTATCAAGCCCCATTTTCGAAATCAACACTACAAAAGAGTGGCTCATAACCCCAACTTCTCAATCTAGTATCCCAATCACTCAACACCTGCACAAATCCCCCCAGAAAATGAAAAAAAATCACAAACCATTAAAGTCAACAACCTGAAATAATCACTAACAACTAATCATTCACCATATTCCAAAATAAATCACAAAATTCAAATTTCACATTTAACAAAAGCAATTAAACCAACCAAAACACGAAAGAAACAAAAAACGTAAATAGTTGGAGACTTGGCGAAGACATAAAAGAGTTTTGTACAAATTGTCTCATCTGTTCTATCTCGATGAAGTAACTAGATTTTATCTAACAACGCCACATCCACCACATTCCCAGAAAACCACACAAATTCAGCATCAACAAAAAGCAAACCAAATCAACCCTCCGTAATCCAGTCAAGCACCAACTAAAGAACCATCAACAGCCCAGCACCAACAGCATTCCAAAACAGTGAACAAGCCCGAAATCATAAAATCACCAATTGCCAAACCAAATTCACAATCCACGATTCGACTAAACCAATCACATTTCGAAAAAAAATATCAAAAAAACCATAGAAATGTAAAGAAAAAAGAACACACACACACACACACACACACACACTAACAACAATTAACCTGTTGATCAACAAGTTCTGCTTTATTCAGCGCGAGAGTAGTCGGGATCCCTGTAGATTCGGCCTCAATCAAAAACCTAGTCAACACAAATGATTCCAACCGTGGTTCCTCAACCGAAAAAAGAACCAACAACCGATCCACATTCGCTACCGGCGGGTCTAAAATTACCGAAGTCCGTTGAAAAACATTCTCGATCATTCCTCTACTGTCTACCCAATCAATTGACCCAACCACCACCTTATCACCAACCAAAACTCTCCGTTTTATCTTCTTCAACACCGCCCGAACCACGCATAGCAATTCAGTCCCAACTTTACTACTGCTGCTGCTGCTAGAATCTTCTACCTTGTCAGTTTCGGCGGTGACAATCACGCGCATGAAGTTCGCTTGGGAAGCGGCGACGGTGCCGATGGCTTGAGAATCGGAGAGCTTGGTAGGGGTGCGGTCAGGGGAGAGGATCGGGGAGAGAGTGGGGAAGTCTTTTTTGGAAGTTAGGGTTTTTTTGGCTCTGAGGAGGTTTTTGTTTGGTGGTTGTTTGCGGGAGACATTGGATTGGTTTTGGTTTTGGTGGTGTTTGGATGCGGTGATAAGGAGAGGGTGGTGGTTTTGGTGGTGGCGGAATAAGGTGGGTGTGCGGTGGCGGACGAGGGAGAGTGAAGTAGGGATTGGCATTGGCGCAGCTACTTGCATGTGATTTTGGTGGGAATTGAAGTAATTATGGAAGTTAGGACTTTTATAGGGGAGGAGTAGAAGCACAATAACAGAAGGATTGTCTGTGTATTTCAAATATATATATTTTTTAAAAAATTATTTTAATATACTGATTTTTTTTTATATAAATAAAAAAACACTTTAAAAAATAATATTATCATAATATCAAATAATTTTTTAATGTTAATAATAAATTATATTATTATTATTATTATCCTCCCATTATAAAGCCTCCACCACAAGAACAATCCCGCCTAAGAAAACTGGGGAAGACATTTCCGCACCACAAAAACATTCTGAGCAAGAATGGCAACTAATCTCAAGTTTCTCTCCCATTTCATCAGCATCATCCATTTTACCCAGCTCCGGCGTCCGTTCATCGATCCACAACAAATCATCAATCAACACCTCATCTCTGTCTAAGAATGCTCATCATCCTTTAGTCTCTTCGATATTTAAACAAGACACTGCCGGAAAATATTCCACTCCCTTCCGCGCATCTTACAGAAATTACAGCGAGGAAGATGACGATGATGGAGAGGATTGTAGCTTTGAAGCAGCAGCTGCTCTTTTTAACAGGAGGGAATACTACAGGTGCCATGATGTTCTTGAATCTTTGTGGATTAAATCAGAAGAGCCCACCAGAACTCTTTACCATGGAATTCTTCAGTGTGCTGTTGGATTCCATCACCTCTTCAACCAGGTACAGGCTTGTTAATTTGTTGCTGTTTGCTTTTCTATTTGCAGTGGCTGTAAATTAATGGTGCGTGTAGAATCATAAAGGAGCAATGATGGAGCTGGGAGAGGGACTGTGTAAGCTGAGAAGGATGGATTTTGAGAGCGGACCTTTCCATCAGTTTGAGCAGGAGATTTCTGCAGCGCTTGATTTTATTTATCACACTCAGATTGAGCTAGCTGCCTGTAAGTATTTCTTACAAGATTGCTAGCTAGCTTCAAGATTTTAATTAGCATAATTGAAAAGATTCGTGTTGTAGGTGGAGATGATCTATGTGTGGCAATGTATCAGTCAGAGAGATCGTACCAGCTTCTTGGAGCCTATGCTGCCGGGCAACATCTGTACAGGCTACAGAACAACGCTAGTGATGGCACAGACATAGTTTTCTGTCCTCGGAGTTCTTATTCTGGTGAGCCACCAAAAGTAAAGCTTCCAACCCTTAATGCAGCAGAAGATCATCTTATGGCCTACGGTTTCAAGTGAGTTTATGCAGGCAATGGTTTCTATACTTGTAAATATATAATCTATTGAATTGTGCATGAAAATTCAAACTACATGCAGTCATTTCAAGCCAAGAACCTCCCTTTCAATAGATAAATATACTAATCTTGCTGTAAATAATTTACTTAGACTGATCAGAAAGTAATTGGTTCTGATACACAGAAGGGGCCAAGAATCCCTTAAGATTCTAGACGGAACACTGAATATTTTGAATTTTGAAAGGAATGATCAATCAAATACAGCAAATCACAGATAAAAGTTCGAGGGCAAATACCTTGATTGATTTGTAGATAAACGGTGCTAAAGGAATCATGAGCGATGATCTAGAGGCATTGAAAGTGAGGGAAAGATGGTGAGCCATGTTGTCTAAGAAACTTTTTGCAGGTAGGGAAATGGAGACTGCATGAGATTTGAATGGAGATTTGTAGTGAAGACAGCTTTGCTGTTGCCTAAGACACAAGTAGACGTGCTATGCAAGGAAGAGCCCAACAAGTTCAATACGTGTTGGTGTGTGGCTTAATTTGACATTTCTGTTTTAAGCATCTTGTGAGCATGACCTTTTTCAATCACAATATCCATAGTTATCGATGAATCAATCTGTATTTATTTCAAAACACCATTGTTGTAGATTAGAGAAAATGAACAAAAACTAAAAGAAAATCATTTGGTTAACCTAATCAATTACTTTCATTCATGGTTGATTAGGTTAACAAAGTCATAGATTGACCATTGATCCACTATTAGAAGAGATTGTGATTCAATAACTATTATAATATTCACATACTTGGAATGGAATGAAAAACGGGTGGAATAAAGAAAACGGGCTAGAACTAAACAAGGCAGTTTCCCATCCATTTTCTGACAGCTAAAAACGAAGGAATGGACCTGCAGATCGGAGGATAAATACAAGGTTGTCTTCTGCCATGGAAGTCCAATCAGAACTTCTATCGCTAATTAGCTCGATCACCCTCCAAATGAATGTTAGAATTATTATCATCACAAGATGGTCATTTGCAGCAAGGCTTATGCCTGATCAAGTTTGATGGGAAGCTGCTATGAATGTTCAGATGCCATGGATAAACAATATTAGCATAGACAGAAACAATGGAAGATCCAGGAGATCGAGGAGATGCCTGAGTCAACATGTTTCGTTACTATCTAAGCTCCATTGGAGCTTTGTAGCTTCTCTTCCACTGCTTGGCGCCTCGAGTAGCGGAAGTAGACGAATTGAAGCAGTATCTGGTTAAGATATCAAGGTTCGACAAAAAAAAAATGGAAGGCAGCAGGGCTCATCTAATCCAGGTTCAAAATCAAGTGGGGAAACAAATAATCCAAGTGGAATTCATAATCTAATCTTTCGTAAGAACAAGGATACGCAAGTGTCAAGCAGCGCACAACCTCCTGCGTCCACCAGCCATGGCTGGTTTGCTCTGATCTTTGACCATGCCAGGCTATTGACTAGTATGCTATTGAAAACGTAATAAAAACCAGACCCAAAATTAGAAAATAGAATAGCAGAGACGAGAATGAAATAAAAAATGGTGGGGCAGGGGGGATTGTATTCACCTTGCTACATATGTGATATTTCCAACCAAAGCAAAGACGAACATTAATGGATTAAGCCCCTGAGTAGCATAGAAGAAATTTAGCACAACATCTTGGGCAGGAGAAACTTTTAAGGATATGGAAGAACACTGAAGTTATAGGTCAAATATGCTTTACCTCAACCTTGCCCCTCTTGATCTGCAAAATTGATAAACCACCAAAGTAGGATTTAGTTGTAGAAATTTAGAAGACAAGCATTGCTAGTTAAATTAGATCTAGAGAGGAAGCAACAATACACCAGGCTGCAAATATTCCTGGAAAATAAAGAGGTGATGGCAAGTATTTTGGTCATAGTTAGGATCTGTTTGGAAACGTGGGGCGGCTGTGGTTGCACCCGCTTTTCCAAACCGAAAGCATCATGCTCTTGGTTTGGGAACGCGGGTGCAACCGCATCAGCGTCTACATTCTCAAACAGACACTAAATCTAACATGTTATATCTACCGTCTCCTGTGCAATCTTCTGAATTGAAGATAACCTTCTGGCATTGAATAGAAAAAAAATGCATACATTACTGAATGCTGGTATATTGAGAGGATTATCTCACATTTAGGCAAATTTGAGGAAGTCGTCCACCCATGTAAATAGCTGCCATCGACCAACCAAGGAATGTTCCGATTCCACTTCCATCATTATCATTTTCATGTGACAGTATGCTACTTGTCTGAAATCCGTTTTAAGAAAAACAACATAAGAAAAATTAAAAGGAAGTTTTTAGAGAAAGTTTTCTGTAGTTAAGCAGCGTATGAAAGCCAGTGACTACCTCCAGGATCATTTTTACCATCTTGCATATATACTATCCTCTATCTCATGTGTTATCCTACATTTAATTGAAACATTTCTAATGCACAAGATGCAGCAGGCTGAATGAGTATCTTAAATAAAGGGGGAATTTACATCGGAGAAATCTTAAACGAAAGGCTGGAAATCACCATTTTCCAACAATGATCGATAATTTAATTCACCAGGGTTGTGTTTGGTTAGAATCCAAAAATAAAAGTGATAGAAACATGTTTGGTTAAGAGACAGGGACAGAGACTTGTGTCCATGTTGTCCCCATCTCTTCTGTCCCGAGACATAAACGTTACCTAGGATTTCTTGAATGAAACGAAACTTCAATTTGGGATACCTGCAAAATATTTCTTCCTACTTGAATGAAAATTCCTTGATGTTTATTTTCAAAAACCCTGTCAAGCCTGCTGTTTGCTGAATGGTGGAGATTAAGTGTTCCAAGGAATGTGACTACAGATACCTGGAATAAAAAAAAATCTGTGACTATAATAGAATGTCATATTTAGTGTAGAGTTCTTCACAAAACATGACTGCAAAAGATTGGTATATATCCTAACCACACATAGCATGGTTTTGGTGTTCGAATTCGGTGCAGATTGCATGGCTACATCTTCACCAAGCAATGGTTCTTCAACTGAATTCCTAATCGAAAACGATGGAGGAGCCATTCTTTGTGCTAAAAAGGGTCCTACTGAGGGAGTATGGCTTCTTGAAAGAGATCTTGCTGACCTGAAAGAAAAATGATAAAAGAAAATTACATTTGTGATATAACCATATTGTATAGATATGAAGTTCTATTTCAAATTTTCAATACCATGATCGCATACAACAAAGAAAAGCAGAAAAGTATTATCAACTTCAAATATGGAACACAAAAAACTACTGTATTTCAAATCAAAATGGGGCTACAGCATTCAATCACAGTTTTACATCCATGGGTTCATGGTGGAATGTTCCACCTGGAACTCAGTATATAAATCCAATAAGAATCCTTGACGAGAACTGAACAAGCACCAGCACAGACTGGTACAACCGCGTAAAAAAAAGCTGAGGTTGTGATTCAAATCTAATGCATATAAACAAACTCAAGAAGAGAAGTTTACGCGTAGTATAGATCTCTTTCAGGGGAACTTTTTTGAGGAAGTGTTGGAAAAGGAATTGGTGAACTCAAACCATTTGTTCCATCAGGAGTTGCAGACTCATTTATCTGTTTATCAGCACTGTTGACTTGTGCACCAGCATCACTACTATTTCCTTGTTTAATTCTTCCAGCCTCTTCAGAATGACTGGAGACAGGACCCTGGAATACAGTGAAGAACATTAACAGCGTATTACATGCACAAATACTAATCGAGAACCTGAACAGCACATTACAAATACAAGTGCAGAGATTTTTTAGCTACTTGAAGAAGGCAATAGACATCATCTCTTTCATCAAATCTATTGACATAAATTTCCATTTATATTTAAGTAAAAACAAATTATAGCACGTCCACTTTATGCAGAACACATTGTTAAGGAAAATGTTTCTATGGGAGGGTCACATTCATGTTTCATAACATTTCTTCATTGAACCATATCCCAGAATTCATAAACTATAGATTAAAATCCAGCACAACTATTACAGATTATAGTTACAAAATTTTCTGCCTCCAGAATCCAGCTACAGGACAGTTTGTCTCCTTCTGACTCATTCCAAGAACTTTGATCTTTCACTCAACAAAATACATACTTAAATGTTGAAAATTTATGTTAAATTATAATATATATATATATATATATATATATATATATATATATATATATATATATGTTAAGAAAGATCCTTGCCTTGAGGCGTCGTCTATTGCTTTTCAGTCGATGATAGATGTGACCATAGTAAACAGTTTGTGCAGTAAGAAGTGTGCTAGTCATTGTATACAACTGAAAAACAACAAGGCATTGTGAGTGAATTTTTCAATGACAAGATACCACCTAAATTAATAGCAAGACCATATTAGAAAACTTGTAGTCTTTATCATTTTTCTTACCACTGCCATGTAGTATTGCGTTGGAAGCTGCAGAACCAAGCAAAAACTACAGTTAAAACATCATCGAAATCCAAGGTGAACAGAGATGATATAACCATAGACTTGAAATACATGATCTTTGGTTGTATTTGGTTAGTGTCTAAAGATAGAAGGGTCAAAAACATGTTTGGTCAGAGAGGCGTAGATAGAGAGGAAGGTTTTGAAATGAAATTTTGTCGGGAGATCCTCCTCTTGTCACCAATGTTTTCCAATCTAATATTTGTTTTTGTATTTCAAAAATATTTTTGGTAAAAATTGGAATCTTTTTATTTTACTTTTAGTTAAAAAAAATATATATCATATTAATATATTTTTAAATTAAAAATAACCAGAAACACTTAAAACTAATTCATCCTGCAAATTTAAGAGAGAAAATGCATATGTAATCGTTCAAAACATCACAAATTCATGGGATTATATAGCATAACAACAAGTTTATTCAGAATTTCAGCAAGTAAATTGGACAATCAACGCAAACAATCTGTATAATTAGAGGCAACATAAAAGGGAAAAAAGACCACTTACAGTAGCTGGCTCCAACATGCAGCCACAAACATTGAAAATATCCCTAAAAATAAAAGCAAACATATTATCTAAAGTTAAAAAGACATAAAGCAAAATCCAGCACTTCCACAAAATAATCCAGATTTCTCACCCAATAATCCATGTCAACAAAAAAGCAAGGGAGAGCCCTTCAGTGGATTTCTTCTTATAGTTTGTAACGATTTGAGGTACTTCAGCAACACCCCAACTCAAAACACTGATCATACCTAAAGTTAATGAAACCCCATCTTTCATACTGCAAAGACAATACTTCATGTAAACTCTAGCCCATTGTGAGCAATGATGAGGGCAAATGGGCATGGTGCTTTTGAAAAAAGCCATTATTTTTCAATCTGCAATAAACAGAAGAGAACGAGAGACGAACGGAGAGAAAGATTAGAACCCAATCTATATACAGATTTGAATGGTATGCTTACAGAAAGAAATCGCATTAGAACTATAATCTCTTAAGAATAATTTATTTGAGAAAGAAAACAAAATATCATTTATTAAATCTATAACACTGTAACAAAAACAAAAAGAAACAGGGCAACCATGCCAGACTAGTTCCAAACTTTCCAGTACCAATGGCACAGCCATTAAACAAGAAAAATGATGCATGAACAAAAAAAGGAAAAGATCCCATATGATCAGGAAAATCAAGCAGAACGTGACATAGAAAAGGCAGCTTAATCGTTATGATATTAATTAGAAAAGAAAACGTGCAAAATAATTAGTGTTTTTCATTACCCGATGCTAAACACAGAAAGCAATAATCAATCATAGTATATACGAGATAATTTCCATGCATAGAAAACAAAAAACAAAATATAACCAAGACAGAAACATAACTATGAATCCTTGTACGTACTCTCGACATGGTTGGGCTGTTTATCTTTTTTACATAGAAGACTAAGAACTGATCCTTCAGTTACAGCTACGACTATGGCTATGGCCAAAACAGATTAAGAAAACAACATGCACATGAGAAGATTAACGTACAGTTAAGCGTGCAGCTACAGCTACGGCTACGGCCAAAACAGAGAGAGGTTAGAGAAATGGAGATTTTGAGGGGATTTTTTTTCACTGTCTTTTGACTGATGGAAGTGTAGGCGATAGAAGGGGTGGACATTTATTATTATTATTATTATTATTATTATTATTATTATTATTATTATTATTATTATTATTATTTTTACAGAATTTTTGGGAGTGATAAGGGTGAGAGAGAGGGAAGAGAGGAGGGAGCAGCAGCATAAGACTGTTGACGTGTGGTGTTGTGCATGGAATGCTCCTAGAGAGGAGAAAAGGAAAAGGTTTTTTAGAATTCCTAGCTATTGTTGTTTGGCACGTGGTTGCTTAACTCGTTACCAGTGTGTTCCTTTAATTTATTACATTAAAATTAACAGATATTAAACTCAGTCTAGTTTAACAGGAATTTAATTAATCCATTATCTAATTAATCCGGTTAAAAATTAATTGATTTTATAAAATATTTCGATATTATTTTAGATATTTTAGAAAAATATATGTATTTGAATCAATTAAAATTAATCAGCCCATTAAACCTATTTTCATTTAATGTTATTAATTAACCAACAAAAAATAATTAATGTCGAGAGAATTTGAGACGGTAAAAATACACCAATTACATGATGAATTTTTTTATGTATAAATTTCTTTCTTTTTTCTCATTCTTTCCTTTGTTTTTGAAAAATAGCATTACTTGGTTTGCGAAAGGTCTAAATGTGAAATGCTATTAGACAAATGATGAACGTTGTCTTGGTTTATATTTATAATGGTCGGATTTATTAGAGAAAATCTGTTGATTTTGACCATAGTTATTAACCTCACCGAACTCAACGAATTAACTCGAATAACTTGAGAATCTATAACATAACAGACCAAAAATTAACCTAAAAAACAAGATCAGAAATCAAAATCTGTGCCAGCAATGAGCATTGAGTGTGAGAGTAGTGGCAGAATAGGATGAGGAAATGCTTTGGCAGTATTTCTTTTACTTCTACCTTAGCCTACTCTTGTGTGATAATAATTGGTGACTGCTAGTAAAACGACAAATAGTTTACAGAAAATTATATAAAAGATCTTCATTTGTCTCACAGATACAATCTTAAGAAGACATGCTTTAAAAAGCAATGCATGTCGACTGGCTTAATCTGGCATAGGATGGTGCGAGGTTAAGTGTGAAACAATACGTGGTGGTCTTGCCAGGAGTGTTATTGTAGAAGAATTACTCTGGATTGCCTGGTTCCATTGTCTGGACTGGCGGAGCTGTGACCACCGCCAGTTTAAGATCAGGGGAGTTGGATTCACCGGACCTTTCACGGATCTCCCTGTATTCTTGGCAATTAGCACACAGATGGCAGAAAAAGTGTGTCACTAAGTCACCACATGGCGCTTCCTGCATAAGAAATCAACAAGAGTTGCACAATTAGCTTCATTTAGGAACAGCTTTTCCTTTTTCTACAAGGAACTTCAAGCCTAAACAAGCAGCTGCAAATATCTCATGTAGGCTTATCATGTGTGAAGAAAACCTAAAGCAAAGAAGCTATGAAAATTGAATGCCTTGATTTATCTCCGTGCTCTAAGCTCCCAGCAATCTTTGTTTCAACTATTTGTTAAACTCCTACTTGGACGAAATCCATCAAGCATGTCCTTAATCCCATGTCTTATGCTACCAATGGTATAAAATCTATAAACCACCGAAAGAAGCCTAACATTGACATTAATGTCCAACACTAGCTCATCGAGCCTATAGATCAAAGGGAAACTTGCAGTGCATTTATCTAGCATCCACAAACAGCCTCCACGACATTAAGGAAAATAAGAAGAAATTTGTATTGATAATACCTGCAAATTATATTTTTCCCTCAGCGCCCTGCGGTACCCACAAGCATAACATGCAACAAAGCATCCAGGTACGCCCAACAAAATGCCATCAGTCATACAGCAGCAGACGGAGTTGACCAGAGCCCATAAAATAAAATGGGTTACGCACGATCCTATCAAAGTCCCAGAACCCAAAAATTCCGCATTCTTACCAAATAAGTAGCAAGGACAAAAAAGACCAACACAACCTACACACCAAAAACAGCATTGAATTAACAATTTTCTTTTTAGGTAACAATAGATTCATGTTGTTCAATAAGTTCCCAGAAAAAAAGAACTTTTGATACATTCCATGCAAATCTACATGCAGGTATGTTCAAGTGTTCCAAAAAGGTAGGATAATGATTGCCCAAAGTCTAGATCTTACCAATCATGCATTTTATATCCAACAAAACCGCCATGAGTGAAATGTCTAGCACTGAACACATCCATATCATAATAACACCACTACCCACTCCCCAATAGTTTCTTTAAGAAAGATTTCATGATCACAACCATGCCCTAGTTCACAAAAAAATTCCTTGCCCAAATAAGCAACATCCTAGATTCTTGTTAGAAGCAACCACAAACAGAGGAATAACAAAGAAATGAATTACCACCTTTTAGATGCTGTAATTATTCAATTCCTATTAAATAATTCATACATCACATTGACTACTAATACCAATTACCATCCATTCCGCAGTTCGCAACAAATAGATACATTTTCCAAACACCAATGCAGCTTAAAAAAGATCACTGAGTGAAGACTTAATGATATGTTTGACACATATACATATAAGAATTGTATACGATAGTCCATTCAAGAGGCAGTCTGCCTATAAGTAATACACTAGCAATAACATGAACACTAAATGGAAAGTATCATACAGATAAAAAGATTTAAAGTTATTCCTGATTCCTGATTAGGAAACCTCTACCAGATACGAGATAGATCTTCCAAAGAACAAAGGCGTTTAACAAATAAGCTACCTCATTGGGACTCTATGATTAGTCAGAAAAAGGCATGCTAACTACTTAGGCCCTGTTTGGGAAGGTTCAGTGCAACCGAAGCCGCGGCTTGTTCCCGAGCAGGGCCTTATTCAAGTTTAAATTCCTGTTCTACACAATCCAGAAAACAAATCCCACTCCTAAAACGCAATCTAAAACCTTTACTTAAGGAATCAAATCATTCCTTTCTTAGAGCCACAACAATGCCGGCAACTGAAGATAACCAATACAAAACCCAGCATTTTTATTCCCTCAACTCATTTGGCACCTTCAAATTAATTTTCCTTCTGATGATAAATCAAGGTCACAAAGCAGAAAAAGTAAGCGTACAGCTCTGCGTATCATCGCAACAGGCACAGATCCCAGACGACCACTGCGCCGGTCCATCACCTACACCACTAGCAGCTCCAGAACGCTCTTCATTTCGTGAAACAGTCTCCGTTTCCAAATCCGATTGGTCCAACGGAATATACCGCGGCGGTACATAATTGCTTTCACTCTTCATCTTTCATAGAACAAAGTAATTCACTTGTGTCCCAATCAAATCTCTCTTCTACCTCCCAAACCCTAGCCTTCCAGAAATATCAACGATAACGAGATCAAAGCAAGGCAGCAAGATATTATCCAAAAATACAGACCACCTTGAGCTATTGTTGTAGAGGTAAACGACGAAGTTTTTTTCTATCTCAGTGCAAGCGATTCTTCCCTGTTGAAGTTTCGAGGAGAGAAATGAAGCGTTTTGTCTCTTTGCATTTTGTTGAAGAAGGGTCGAGATGGGCTTGATTATGTTTGGGCCTATAACTGATAAACTGTAAGGTCTAGGCCCGTTGTATGAGAGGGGGAAGTCTAGTGGAGTGGGCCCAAAACTGACCTCCAAATTAATGGGTTAATATCAATTTCACCATAAATAAAATTTCTAGTGTTAGTTTTGTCTTCAAGAAAATTTTATTTTTTCGATTGTGACCGTTTGTTATATTCTTTAATAAAATAAATTCATTTACTTGCAAAACAACGGTTGTCTTTAGAAGAATAAAGTTTCGCTATCAAATATGAATAAGAATTATGTTTCAATATATATATATATATATATTTAGATCTTAAAAAATAAAAATAAAATATTATTTTTATACATTTCTAGATGAAAAATACTTTTAAAAACAACCGCAATCATATTTAATATAAAAACATTATAGTTTATTACACAAGATAAAATGATTTATTTACATGAATATATAATGAAAGAAAAATAAAACATCCCAAATTATATATTTGGTCTTAGAAATTCTTTAATAAAGTTATGAGATGAGATTAGGAGTGTAATAAATATGAGAAATGGATTATATAAATTTCAATTACCAAAATTTAAAATAAAAATCGATTATTATAATTCTGATTTTTTATCATTTGAATTTTGAAAAAAAAAATGATGGATATACTTGAGGGAAGAATTCTTTTTGAGGTGAAAGCTATGTATCATCAAAGCATATGCTAGAGAGATGGTTGTGAACGCACCGTATTCCTGTGAGGTTGCCTAATGCTTTTGCCCCAGCAATTTCTTTCTGGAAGATAGAGTGATGTTTGAAAGTTTGGTTGAGGTTGCGTATGAATTTTTTTTATTTAGAAATATATTAAAAAAATAGTTTTTAAAAATTATTTTTGATATATGCATATTAAAATATCTAAAGCCACTAAAAAATTTAGTTTAAAATAAAATAAAAAATTATTTTTTTTTCAAAAAACACAGACGATGAGAATATTCTCTTCTTGAAATTGCAGCAATGACACTTGCCTTGTCGATCACCAAAACAAGTGTAAGCAGAGAAATGTCAAGATCAATCAAAGCTAACTAATTTTCTCTTTTTTTATTTATTTATCAAGGTTGAGTTTGGCTAGTGTTCTATAGTAAAAGAAACATATATAAAAAATACAAAAACATATAGTTGGGCTAATATAATTACTAATAAATGCTTGTTTTTCTCTACTTGTTATTGAGACAGGGGAAATGATGGGTAAATTCTCTGTGGGATATTTTAAAGCACAGCTAAATAATTAAAAAAAGAGAGGGTACAATTGCATATATTATCAATTCTCTGTCCTGAAGTTGTGTGTTGAAGCTGGGAAGAATAACCAAGCAGAGAACATATTCTGATGGACAGCAATTTCAACAGACTGGCCCATTCGAGTATTCTTCGCCTCCAAAAATAAATAAATAAATAAATAAAATCCAATTAGGGTTCCCCATCAATGAAAATTGGGTAGGTTGGAAATGCACCAAATCTTTGGCAAATTAGGCCGATTCTGGCTTTGTATCACAAAAACGATCCATGTTAGAAGAAAGTAATCTTGAATTGAAGTCCCTAGTAGCGTGACGTCATGACAAAAGACTTGAGATTTATGTAATAAATCTCAAATTTCGAGTTAAAACGTGTATTTCTTGTAAAAACCCGGGATAACTACGGTTTTATTCACTCATCTGGACCCACAAAAAATACTTTCCGAAGATGGATTTTCTCGAATACAAAAAAAAATCTTGAATTAGATTCATGATATTTTCGGTTCGATATAGCAAGCCTGGTTTGATCATAGCAAGATGATCTAAAAAAACTAATTTCATAATATATTAATTCGGTAAAATTTAGTTGAGTTGACTAGATTTTCATTGATTTGATTGACTCGTCAACTCAATAAAAATAATTATTCGACAACCTCCAGTTAATTTCCAGGTCTAATTAGATAATTATGATTAAAATGACGGGCTATTCTATGGTACAAAGCACTGAAATTCTCCACCCATAGCCATTGAATTTGATCGGACACAAATCTAATGATATCTATACTTCCGTAAGAACACATATTCCTTAAAGCAGTGAAAGGCTCAAAGATTTGAAAGAAATAACTCAAATAAAAAGAAATTATCTGCCCACTTGTGATCTTGACGCAAGCCATCTACGGTAGAAGAATGTGTCATCTGCCTACACAGAACCAAGTGGCTTCTCAGAAAAAGATGGTGATAAATGCTAACATGTGTGGAGATGGAGAATATAAAGTACGTATTCTTAGCTTCTTCTGTAGAGCTCCAGGCGCCAATCATGTTTCCATGGAGATTTGGGAGGTCGAAGTTATCCAATGCCTTGTCTGTGAGTGCTCTAATCTCATCAAGATTTTCTTTGCTGCTGCTCTCATCATGTATGGTATCTAATTTCTTTATGTTTCCCATCATCTCCACCTGTTTGATAGATTGTGGAGCTGCTGGTGCATATGGATTGTGAAGGGTGTGAAAAGAGAATACGAAGAGCAATCTCGAAAATTGAAGGCAAGTGTCTGCAGCTCGATTTGGTAGACTTGGTTTTGATCAGAATTGAAGCAAACCATGCTAAGCATATACATATATATATAAATGCAGGTGTTGATAGCTTGGAAATAGACATGGAGAAGCAGAAGGTGACTGTGAAGGGATATGTGGAGCAGAGGAAGGTGCTGAAGGTGGTGAGAAGAACAGGGAGAAGGGCAGAGTTCTGGCCATTTCCATATGACAGTGAATATTATCCATACGCATCGCAATACCTGGATGAATCTACATACACAACTTCATATAATTATTACAGGCATGGGTTCAATGAAAGTGTCCATGGATACTTCCCGGACCAAGCTTACTACACCATCCCTGATGATACAGTCCATCTTTTCAGTGATGACAATGTGCATGCATATTGTAGTATCATGTAATGTGTCTTTGCTCTAATTAAAGCACACTTGAATGTGAATTCTTTTCTAGATTTTACCAACATATTTATAAAAACCAATCCGGAGTTGACCCGGGCAGGGATTCAGAAGGCACATCCAGGTTTGTCTTCCAGTTTCCTTTTTTTTTAAAAAAATAAAAATATATATTTGATTCATCAAAGATCAGATTTTTACTCGGTTTTATCTTGAATTGATTGGGTCGTGGATCAACTCGAGTTTCTTACAAGGTTAGACTGGATCAATACTTTAATCTAGTTATTTCCTTTATTTCGGACCGGTCTATGCCTCAGGTTTACCTCAATACTTTAATCTAGTTATTTCTTTATTTCGGACCGGTCCAAGCCTCAGGTTTACCAGGTCTTGAGTGAACCCGTTAAGATAATAATTTAATAAAACTCTATTGACTTTTTCAAGATTTTTAATCTAATGGCGAAGTCAAATATCGTCCAAAACTAAAGTTAGCATTAAGAAAAAAAAGAGAATAAAATACCATGTTTTTAAGAGAGAGAAAAATACATGAGCTAGTCTAACTTGATAACTCATGAGTTGACTCGTTAGTTCAAAAACCCGTGTTTTTTTTTTTCCGAGTCACGACTCAAATCGAATCTGAAACTATGCCCCGAAAATCCATTGAACAAAATAAAAAGTTTTGAGTCTTAAGAAATATCCATAAAGCTGTTAGATGAGTAAGGGATGAACTCGTGAATTCTAAGACTATAGGGACCAAAATACACCTACGTCAAAAACAGAAGCAAAATACACAAGAACAGAAGATCTTGTCGAAGAAGAGGACAAAAAAATGCCACGACTGTCTGCAACAATCTCTTTCTCTCCTCTGCTTTAATCCTCAAAAAAATCAATTCTCCTCAAAAAAATCCAGAAACAAATCCAAGCATGGATTACTACAAGGTCCTAGGTATAAACAGAACCGCAACAAAAGAAGAAATAAAAGAAGCATATAGAAGATTAGCGTTAGAATTCCACCCAGATAAACACGCTCGATCATCAAATTCTGTAAGAGAGAAAGCCACCCTCAAATTCAAACAAGTCTCTGAAGCTTACGAAATTCTTAGAAACGATAAAAAACGTGCTGATTACAACTTTCGGTCCTCTTATTCTTCTTCTAATAATCACACGGGAAGGAATTATTATAATAATAGCAGTAATTATAACCGTGGGGGATATGGATATTATCATAATTATGGTAATAATGATTATGATTCGAGGTCTTATAGGTATAGCAATTCTGGGTGGAGCTCAAAATTGGAGAGTTTGATGAAGTTCATGACCACTCGTGCGTTTCTTCTCAATGCAGCTTTTGCCTGGTACATTTGTTTTGTTGTTGTTTCTGTATTTCTGGAATGATTATTGTTTGTTCTGTCAGTTTTTTTCTCGTGGGTTTTTAATTTTCTGTGCTGGTTATTGTTTTTTGGTTCAAAGTTGGGATCTTTTGATTGGTGGTGATGGTTGTCGAACTGGGTTAGAAGAAAAATCTGGACTAGAAAGTTTGAATTTAGGGCATGCTAGGGTTTTATATCTTGTACTTGGGCAATTATGACGCGTTTGTGCTTGTTTGATGAGTCTGTTTCTTCGTTTTTTTTCCTTTTTTGCAGTGCCTTACTTGGTGGGTCCGTGGTGGTGGATATGGGAAAGGAAGCACTGTGGAATATGCACAATTCAGGGGTATGCTAATGCTTCTTTTTACGGTATTCCAGTTGCTGTTATTGATTGATCATGTAGAAAATTCAAGGCTGATCCCATCGATTTATTGTTTCTTGCTCCATTGCCTTTCATATAGTAGCTTCGGCATTGCTTTATGACAAGGTATTCCATGTACTAACTGCTTTTAACAGGCTGTTGCTAAGATTTATCTAGCGGTTATGACAACGTTTTCCCATAAAAATGTGGAATTAAATGGCCTTGGTTATAAACAATCTACCTGTTGATTTGAGCCAATTCTTCCAGAATAATGTAATTTGTCATGCTCCTATAGCAAAGCATAAGTAACTGGAGTTTGGAAACCCTGCTCAGGCAGGGGCCTAGTGCGTCGACGCTTCCAGTCTTTCTGTCGCACGGCAAAAAAACCATTCTCACTGATATATTTAACTTACGGCATGCATATTGATAACAGCATTTTGAAGCAAAGCTTGTGTGAGACACCAATTTTCATTTTTTGTGTGAGACAGCAAAGTTTTCGATTGTAATGTATTGCTGTGGTCTGGTCTCTATTGAAACAGAGAAAAAGAATCTGTTACATGTATAGTTGATAAAAAGCCAAAGAGGCCACGAGACCTTTTGTAAATATCCAACGATGTATAGTTGAAAATATATCAAAAAATGTTTGAATTTGCATGCAGAAATCATTTGAGGATGCCATGGAATCTATCAAGAAAGCCAGAGCAGATAGAGATGAGGATGAGGCTTGATAGCCAAGAGAACCATATTCTTTGATTTCTACTAATGAAACCAGAAACTTTTCTTGCATGATTGGAGAACTGAGTACTAGAGCGTGGGATTTGAAGACTTGTCTTAAACCATAATATATCTCCAGATTGAGTGAAAATCACATTTTCTTCTTCATTGAAACCATAATATATCTCCAGATTGAGTGAAAATCACATTTTCTTCTTCATTGAAAGATCCATAGATCTTCTATTGGCCCCTATTCTGTACAGGAGATGCTTCAAATACATCCCAGGGGATTTTGTAAATACCCCTGTCCAGATCAGGATTTGTAAACGGAGCTGTACTTGGGTGACTGATATCGGGCCCTTGATGTTATATATGCTTAAAATAATCCTCATTGTTTTGGTTCTTCACCACTGTATTTGAATTGGGTTGGCTTGAAACTTCGAAAGCCATGGATTTATACATCCTTGTGTTATTTTTTCAGTCAGCCAAATTACAGACAACAAAAACATCAATACATGCTGTTAGACAAACATCCACACTTTCTTATTACATTGCAATAGTTTGACTCACAAATGTACATGTCCGCGGCGCACAAACCTGAGCACAAATCACAGAAAATGGCTGAGTACTTTATTTTTATCTTTCTGTAATCAAGATACACAGTTCATTAAATCAAAGAACCTTCAACCCAGATGTCTCTAATTTATTATAAGTATGGTACAACACCCGGAGAACTCTTGGTTGTACAAATGATTGCCGGGAGGCTCTTCCTATGATATATATACCGATGAGCTCTAAAGCATAGATGATGATGTCCAATCATCAACCACTCCGATAATCTTTTTTCTCATTTAAAGTTTTGTTTCACGAGGTCTCATGGTACATCAAACTGTTCACTGTTGCCAACCATATTGTTGGTTGCGGTTTCCACCCATCATGTTCGAACCACGACCAGCACCAGAACCACCATAAGGTGGACCACCTTGAGGATAATTTGGACCACCAACTCCATAGCCGCTACCCCCTCCACTCCCATGTGGAGGTGCACCAGGCATACCACTTGAGCCATATGGTGGAGCTCGCCCCTGTGGAGGATATGGCCCACTACCATAACCACCGCTACCTTGACCACTACGATTAGGGTGGTTGTATCCCCCACTTGTTCCACTTGGTGGATATCTGCCTGGTCCACCAGCAGGTCCTCGGGGCTTCCCATAATGGTGGCTAGGACCTGCAGCAACAGGGGGCTGAGAACTATGCATGGGCTGATTAGGGCCTGAACGCATTTGTGGATGTGCCTGCCCAGACTGCTGAATGGGGGGAAGCCGACCATGCTGCTGTTGGTGCTGCAGTTTCTGACGCTTAGCATTTTCTTCATTCTGCCTTTGTTGCTGACGCTTTTTCTTAGTCTGAAACTCATGTGATGCTTCATATTTTGGCAAACTGAATCACCAAATGAAACCTTGTCAAGGATATACAAACCAAGGAATAGAGATCTCAAAGAATTAGATCTATCAGTTACAGAAGTACGAACAAACCTTTTGGGGTTGCAAGGTAATGGATCGGTCCAGAAATACTCAGCATCAAGTGCATCCTTGGCAGATATTCTCTGTCATAAAAAGAAAGTACAAACAATACAGGACAGCATAGATTAAGAATCAGTTATGGATCAAGGACAAATTTTTATATGCTGCAAACAAGCAATTGATTTTAAACAATAACAGAACATTCTAGTGGCTAGTTTGCCCTACTTATGATTAGGTTTTTTTGAGTTTCAGTGACATTGATATTTAGAATTTCAATTTAATAATTGATTGCTTCTTATTGAGTCCGAGAAGGGTCCCTCCCATAAGGATAAATGAACTATCAGGTGCGCCAAATTCTTCTCTCAGTATTAGCAAGTTAGTTATGGTGTTCATTGAGAAACCCACTAGCAAGTTAATTAAGAACTGGACCTGATTTCTCTAGGTTGAAGGTTTAAAGTTCTAGCCTCCAGAGTGTCATAAGGGACAGTTAACAGGTTGCAAAGCAACACTTCATAAAGACATAAATGACAGTGCAGAAAGTTGAATACGTGGAGTGCAAGTCCAAGAAATTAGATTCACAAGCTTAACTAATCAAAAAACTAAAGTGATGTATTTTACCAGATACATACCTTCTGGTTTGAAGGGGTAAAATTCAAGAGGTCAGAGTATGACATCAGAACAATTTCTTGGCAGAGATAAAAAGGTTTGGGGCTGGTTGATGATACTCAGGGAATCTCAGTTTTTATCTGCTCAGTATTCTACATATGGGTTTCTTAGTTGGTTGGGGCTAGGATCTTAAGAAAAATGTTTGCTTAACTTGATCCAACAGGCTATTTTGGAAAAAGGTTTTAAAAAAGTAAATTATGCTTCTGCACTAACATCAGGGAATTTCAATCTATTGCCCACTGCTCATGGTGTAACTGTTAAGAAGAAATACACTCCAAACTGATTTTCGCCTTATCAACCCAATTAATTCACAAAAGAATTGACATAATCAAACGCAAGTTATGACAATTAAACAGAAAGCATAGAGGGAAGAAAACATATCCAATAAGAGATACCTCAGAGGGATCAAGAGTCAGCATTCTATCCAATAACTCCAAAGCATTACGGTCAAAACTATGAAAGAAAAACATAACACCAAAAAAAAAACAGAGAAAGGTAAGGGGACAGTGGTTATCCAAGCCCGGATTTATGTCATGATAATAAAACATCTAAGCATCTACAAATACAAGGTTGTACTTACTGTCTGAAAACCTCCCTTAGGCGCCTCTTCATTGGCCTTGTTGGCTTAAGATTGTTGTACCAAGGAATCTTGGAAACTCCAGGCCAATTAAACTCATCAGGGGCCCCACATAGCTCAAAAATCTTATTTAGTTGTTCTGGCTGCAGCAATAACAGAGAGATACTCGTGATATTGGTTTCAAGCAAGCAAATTTTTTGATATGATGATCAACTAAATAGCAATCAGAAGCCCATTCCTTTCATTGGATTATTCATTATCTTGATGGGGTTTATCAAAGTAGTTCCAAATTTGAGAACTGCCAAGGCAAACTTAATTTCTATTCTTTTAAGGAAACCCAATAAGAATTGGAAATCCCAATAAATGATTGCAGGAAACTCTTGAATGACTTTGATCTCAAGGACAAACATGTTAAAAAATAAAACCAAAGGTGGCTTCAGAAAGTTGTGAACATGTTCATATCGCAAGGTCAGCATATAATCATATCATTAACCTGTGAACTCCACTGAAACTATGGCCAGTGTAGCCCCCGCTCCTTTTTTCCAATAGCTATTAAAAGGAAGAAGCTACATATATACAGCACATGGAGACTAGCAAATCCTTCTTAAATAGACAAAAATAAATAAATAAGGCTTCAGATTCTTGCTAAACATTATTTACGTGGAACAGAAACAATTAACGATGGCAAGGTTACTCACTTCATCTTTTCCAGGGAAAATTGGTTTCCCATGCAGAAGTTCAGCAAAAATACAACCAACAGACCACATATCAACTGCTGGACCATACTTTGTTGTCCCAAGCAGCAACTCTGGGGGTCTGCGCAAAATGAAAATAATTTATTCTCATTCAAATTATCTTTTATCATTCTCCCCTTGTTAGGTGGAAAGCCACAGTTCATGGTCTTAGAGTAAAAATGAAGTGTCTAAGAAAACCAAAGCTCTCCATTTAAGGGGCAACAATTACTACCTGTACCATAAAGTAATAACACGATTTGTAAGATTTGCATTGTGATCATTTGAGAATGACCGAGCAAGCCCAAAATCTGCCAGCTTCAAATTACCCTCGTTGTCTATGAGCAGATTAGAACCTGCAGCAATGATGCAGTTCAGCTAACCAATGCACCATGAGGTGGAAAACATGAAATACTTTATTTCTTAATAACCTTTGATATCACGATGAAGCACTTGATTCACATGACAATAGTGAAGCCCCGTCAAAAGTTGCCTCATGTAGCACTTCAAGAAAAAGAAGTGAGAACCATATAGAAGAGGATAAACTAGGAGCCGTGGGAACAATGTCAAGTATCATATGCTCAGTGATTAGAAATAAAGAGATTCCTTCATTTCTACTTCTAACAATACCTTAATTTGGGGAACTGAAAACCTCATCCCAGGACGATCAGCAAGACCAGTCAAATCATGATCCATGTATTCAAAAACCATGTAGATCCCACCCTTATACTTGTTACCATCTGCAATCGCACATAACTGTGGTAAAAAACCAATTACCTCCAAATATGACAACCATTAAATTAATCCCTTTTATAACCAAATTACAATCAAAACACATGCGCGCAAGCATGTATGCATTAACATGGATATCTTAAGCAGATATCAATTCAAAATCCAAAAGGCTAAATTTACAGAAGCATAGAAGAGAACTTGCCTGGTTTCCCCTGCTCGTCCCTCTCTGGACCTGGGAAAAAAAATCCGAGCAGTTCAGTTATCAAACACATAAACATACCTATACTGTTTCTAGAAACACGAAAACATGGCAAGCATAAGTGAATGAGAAAATTTTAACTTTCAACCTGGAGAAGTCACAATCTCTTTCAAGTTAATCACATTCTCATGATGTAATTTCTTTAAAATCTTGATCTCCCTTATTGCTGTTATAGGAAACTACACAAGAACACAACCTTTATTTTAGCAACCAAGCACATTGAAAAAAAAAAAAAAACGTAACATAAACAAGAGTGTGAAACAAAAAACAGAAAGTCACCCCTTCTCTCTCATTGTCCATTCTTATTTTCTTCAGAGCAACAATTTCACCTGTCTTTATTTCTCTTGCCATATACACTTGCCTACATACAATAAATAAATAAAAACCCAATTGTAACCAAGTTTTAATCTTGACAAAAATTAATGAGGAAAAAAACCCATAGTTAATAATAATAAAAAAAACTAAATATCAACATGAAAGCTTAAGAAAACACAGAGACAGAGAAATCAGTGAAAACTGACTGACTAACCCATAAGTGCCTTCACCAATTTGTTCTAATTTTTCAAAACAATCAACACTTCTAGATCCCCATGATGGTGACTCGTTTAAATTCAGCTGCCCAGGAGCTGCTATTGCCATTCTTCTTCTTCTTCTCTCTTGTTTTTTTCCCTTCCCCTTAGTATTCTCGCTTGCTGACTGCTGTAACCAATTGGGCCCACAAACAAGCTCAACTCAAAGAATGACAATCCGCCGTCGCCGGAGGTGGTGGCAGCGTTAGCTTTCGGCGAGAGAGTTGAAGATTTGTTGACGAAGAAACAGAGATTCTCCTCTTTATGGATTCTTTATGGCTTATAATAGCAATGATGCCTCTCGTAGTAAAGGAAACATTCCTGGATTTTGCAAGGAAAAAACGTCCGGGCCTGTTGGGGTTTTGTAATTAAAACTTTCGGCCCTTGTAGTGTAGCATGGAGTGCATTTCGGCCCCTACAGTTTGAGAAATATTCCACTATTCCATTGTTACTAGACCTAGCCTGCGTTAGCATGTTGACATCTACTCTGCAAAAAATATATATATTTTTTTTATTTTTTTATTTTAAATTAATAATATTTTGTGTTCTGATATCATTTTTATATTGCTAATATCAAAAATATTTGTTTAAAAATAAATTATTTTGATCTATTTATAAACTAAACAGAATACCCACCAAATCAAGTTTAATAGCAATGCTTTGTTTCTCACAAGATTTCAATTTGGCAATTACTTGTTTATAAATTGGTAATGAAAATCAGCACGATGGTGATTTTATTCTGAGAATAAGTTTATATATATATATATATATATATATATACTTATGGGCTACCCACGTCCCATGATTACATGCATTAATGTCAAAAAAAATGTAGATAGAAAAATCATCATTGGAAGAGATAGAATGGAACCTGAAGTTTTTTTGGTTTTTAGCATTTAGAAAATAGATAAAATAACACAATATAAAATAAAGTATTTTAAAAAAATAATATAGTTTATAGAATATATTATATTTATGACCTTTTAAATTCTAAAAATAGACTAACATAATTTGTAATAAAAAAATAATCAGCAGAAACCATGCTATTTTCTAAATATTTTTTGCATTATATTTCATCCTTTTTTTTAAGTGCTAAAGTAAAAAAAAATACTAACGTCGCTCGTGTTATTTAGTTGATTTTTTCAATTTAATATATATAAGGATAATTTAATTATTTTATAAGATTTTTAAAAAAAATATCTACTCACGATGCAAATTATAATATTTTAAAACTTGATAAACAAGTGTAATTTGACCAGACTATAGGATATAAAAAGTAATTTAAATAATACTTCAAATTGATAGAATAAGCAATAAAGGTTTAAGTAAAATATTGATAAGACTACAGGGGTCAACATGTACTTTACCTACAGCAGTTTATTATCCTATGCAGCTTGCAAGAAAACAGTTCAAAGTCAGAATGGATTCCTTGTCTTTTTCGCTTGAAGGCCGTGGCTCAACTGAAACACTGGTAAGTCTCATATCCCAGAAAATTTAAGCATCAAATTTAGTTGTTTGATGCTGTTTTTTAAGCAAAAATGTCTTCTTTTTTTGATATATATTTTTTTTCCCAGTGAACATCATCAAGTGTTTTTGATTTTGCAGGAGGAAGACAAGGAACTCAGCTTGGCTCAACTAGAGGAGATAGACACGGTATGCTTTGTTAGTTTATTATGTATTTATGCAAAAATAATTTCTGGGATTTGTTTGTTTTAGACAATTGCTTAAGATTTGCAGTTCATTTGACTTGCTTTACTATGTTTTGTTATTTTAAGATTAAAGCTTTAGCTGAAATGAAAATTTTGATAAACACAGGGAAGTGTGATTTTTTTATGAAATTTATGTTTGTTTAACTTACTAGTAGTGATAGTTTCCAAAAGTTTTGAACCTGGTTCTTCTTTGTCATCTTGCTAGAGAATGAGAGATTACAGTCGTGTTTAATGTACAACATAGGAAAAGGTAATCAAGGAGTTGTTTCTACCTCAATTGATTCATCTGAATGGTTGGACAGGATCGGATACGTTAATGTTTAGGTCATTTGTCTGATTATATGCTATGGGATGGAGACATGAATTACTGAAAAAGAATGATAAACCAAGTTGTTTTGAAGCTTTGGGCCAACTGGATCAGGGGGTAGCAAACAATTCTTACATAAATTTGTGTAGAATTGGCTCATGCAACCGTGGGATTCTAGTGTCAGGAAGTTGGATTCTTTGACGATGGACCATGAAAAAGTAGTGGCTTCAGTCTGGCTTACATGCTAACTAATATTCTAATAAGAGCAAGATGTTGTTGTGAACCATGCGCTGAATGTATTTCATTTCTGCTGCTTGTGAAAGCATTTTGCTGTTAACAGAAAACTGAAGCAGTTGCTGGGAAGATCAGTTGACAACATATATGGGAAAACTGGTGCTGTTCAACTGGTTAGAGCAGGATCAGACAAGAAGGCTTGCGACTATGATACTTTAGCAGAGGACCAAGAATATATCAAGGAAATAAAGGAGTTGCATGCATACCTCGACACAGTAAGTTCTTGCTCTGAAAATCATGACTTCTTATTATGCTCAACAATTTTCACTGTCATTTAGATCCAATTTATAAGAATTCTTGAAATCTGGATACGATTATTATTCACAATTTTAGCGTGTTTCTATTGTCTGTTCAATGTCCGGTCTGGACGTGCATCTCTTCTCAGGTGAAAACAATGGTGAGACCGGGTTGCTCTCCAGAGGTGCTGAAAATTGCTTTGAACTCCATGTCAACACTTTTCAACAACCCTCACCTTTGTGTCTTCTGTGACAAGACCCCATGCATCCCTTTGAACCAATTTTTAATGGTTTGTCTGCATCATACACAGAACAAAAATCTGTCAGCGTGCCTTGGAATGTGTGGCCAGGAACTGAGGAAAGTTTAGATTGTGGTCTACCCTGCCTGTTTTTTTATCACAGAACCCTACCCGTTGTATTAAGTCAATGGAGGGTATGTCTAATATTGAATTACTTATTTGTTTCTTCCTGGTTATGGATATGCTATAAAACAGCAACTACGATGACCAAGCTGCAATACAAAACTAGTTGGGGACCAGTCGGAAAATCTTGTAAATCTTGGCAGCGGGAAAGGGTGTAGGATTCAGGGATGCCTTGCTGATTGAACTTGCAGGTCATCTGTACCTAATATAATGAACGTATCGGGTTTTTATGTTCCTTTTAATGATGAATTACATTTTGTTTTGTAATCAAACTTTCTTCATCCAATAAGTGGAAAAGCTGTGCTGTGTATGTTACTATAGTATTGGCATTGCATATTGAAAACGACCTGGAGTGCAACAAAAACGTGCATTTCAGAGGCTGTTTTTGCTTTTTAAGATTGGAAAGAAAATACTATTTCTTTCTCTTGTTCATAGTAGCGTGATGGTAGAGGGTTTGTGATCTGTACAGTAGGTCTCGAGTGCGAGTCAGGACGGGCACTCCTTGTAAGAGTATGGGACAGTCGGGGTTTTACTCGCTCAACTGGACTCACAAAATATGTTTTCCAGTTAGTGTGGTTTCTTCGAATCCAAAAAAAAAGAACTAGAAGTCATCCTTTATTATGGATACTAGGGTACAATGGGGATAGAGATGTCACCAAAAGTAATGTATCTAGCGAAACACTGGTTCAATCTTTCTCCCAATTTTGTTACAGCAATATATCAGTACAGTAGCTAATTGTTTCAGCAATTTAAGAGCTGGTATTATTCTCACATGCCTTCACTATCTCTAGCACAGGAGTAAAACGGTACTAAATGCCTGTTTGGAAGTGTCAACCGAGGGAGTTTTCAATGTCAATAACAAATCGATACTTGACATCCTTGTTGATTAGCCTCTCAAGAGCTTCGTTTGCATACTGAATTGGAATTACTTCCACTTCGGGGTAGATTTTGTGGGCAGCAGCAGAAGTCCAGCATTTCTTGAGTCTGTTTTGTGCCACCTGTTGCACTTCCGGTGAGGGTTTTCATACCTGGGACAGGCAGACAATACAATACCAGCTTAAATGAAACGAGGATGAAAGCTTTTCTTGCCTTCCTTACTCTCATTTAAATCACATAATTACCTAAAAGAAGGTTCAAAGGATTGAGCTTGATTTCACTTGGAGCTCCCACCAAAACTAGGGTTCCAGCTGTCTTCAAAATTGACATGTATGGATCAAATGGATGATCCCCTGAGGCTGTATCGATGATGAAGTCCAAGGATTTCTCTAGTGCCTGAATACACCACAAAAACAAAACCCAGTCAAGTTCTTGTCTTGGTCATTGATGAATCCCCGACAATCCATTGAGATTTCTTTACCTTCATTTGTTCATCGTCGGATGAGACGACGAAGTTGTCTGCCCCCAGCAAATCCAAGGCCTCTTCCTTCTTAGTCATGCTTGTGCTGAAAACTGTGACATTAAGCCCGAAAGCCTTTCCAAACTTCACAGCCAGGTGCCCGAGACCACCTAGTCCGACCACCCCCAAGAGATTTTCCAGGCTGGTTCATCTTATGCCGGATCATCGGCGTGTAGACTGTTATCCCGGCGCACAGTAGAGGTGCCGCTAAATGACAACGGGTAGCCCTCAGGTATTTTGTAGCAGTATCTGTTGTTCATCAGGAAAGTTATTTTATTCATTCTAACACCAGAAACTTGCTCGGCGGCCTTAACTCAACGACGTACACATACCTTTTATGAACGACAATGAAACTGGAGTATCCTCCTTTTGTCATGGTGCCATCCACGTCTAACCCGTTAATGGTGGAAACTATTCCATTTGAGCAATGAATTTCAAGCTCATCGTTGCAGTACTCACAATCTCTGCACGAGTTGACATATGTCCCCACCCCAACATGGTCTCCGACTTTGAAGCGTTGAACTTCAGATCCAACTTCTTGTACAGTTCCGACAATCTCATGGCTGTGCAAAACACAAATTAACATGATAATTACAAGGTTCCTGTGAGCAGTTTTTTTATGACAAATGAGACAGGTGTTTCCTGATGATGTCATACCCGGGCACTAGAGGATATGTCGCCTTTCTCAATTTCTCCCTGGAAAAAGCTACATCAGCATAACAAATTCCCACAGTGTGTTATTTTCAGTGAAACATCATCTTTCCCAACAGCCCTGCATAACTTTCCAAGAGTTTATTAGTTGTTGAATATTTCAAGATTTTAATTTGGAATATAATGATTATCATTTTAACACAAACAGAAACAACATAACAATTACAGCGTGCACAGAAAAAAAAAGGAATTGTGTCGAAAAGACTCTCAGGTACAAAAACTCTAATTCCAATTTTTTTCTTTAATCAAAACTGAATATTAAAGCTCTTCTTGTCTATTCATATGCTAGGAAAAAAAAATCATAAACAAAGCAAGTAAATAGAAAAAAAAAATCCTAAATCAATCAGGATAATATGAGAAATCCCAAACAGTAATTTCTAGGACTAAAAATTGAACCCTGTGGAGAATATAGACTCTAAAATCTCTGGCAGAACATTCAAACTGATAATATGCTATGAAAAAATCATCAAAAATAATATTGAAATCACTGCAGGCAATGCTCCTTTGCCATGCTGTTTGGCGCTGTAACTCCCATCACTCAGTTCATGCTTAGGTAGCAGCAAATTAAGAGCAAAAATTGCCGAGTTAAGAAAAAATATGGGCTTTCTCTGTTTCATGCATACCTTCTGTTAAATGTATATGGGGATAGAAACCCTGATTTGTCTCTAGCAGCCCATGCAAGGCAATTCCCAGTACTGCTGTCTGAAGCCATTTCCAAGTTCTCTGTAAGCAACGCGACAGGATAGAATTCAACCAAACCTGAAAGAAATACGAACTGCTATATTCTGCATGGATTAGACAAAAGAATCTTAACACTTCACAGTGACGAGAATCATTGTCAGAATTTGGAAAAACTTGTATCAGAAAAACAAAGATTAGAGAAAGAAACTAACCGGGAGTCGAAAACTGACCTGCAGAAGACTAAATATTCCAAGAAGAAGGGGAAGAGAGGAGAAAGCAATGAATTGAAGAGTGCCGTCCATGTACGTTATATAGTGGCGCCACAAGAGGGCCATTGCTAGCATACGAGGTCAAGTTTGATAATAAAAAACAAAAATTCAAAGAGGGCCTGGTAACAACAAGTGGTCCATTCTTGCATATTATAATTTATATTATTTTTTAAAAATAATTTTTCTGTAAAGATTAAAAGTTACACTTAATTTATTTATTTTAATTATATATAATCAAAAAATTATATTGATGGCATCCTTCAGATTAAGGGATTCAAGTCACAAAACAACTCGTGGCCCAGATTTTTGCATGGTATAATCTACATTATTTTTTAAAATAAATTTTCTTAAGATTAAAACTTACACTTAACTTTATTAAATATAATGCAAAAATTATGTTGTTTTTAAGCTATAACAAATGAGAGAAACTATACAAACAACTCAAAAAACTAAATAAAACAATTTAAAAACTCAAAAAAATATTCGGTCCGGTTCAATTTTAATTTTAGACAGCTGCAGTAAACGTCAGATAGTGCAGGTAAGTCATGGATCGCTGCAGCAGCAGTCTTATCTTACCCAGAAAAGAACACCTGATGACATATGAGGTGATCTTTCAACCAACATGTGACAATAGATTTTATGAATGGACCACCTGCTACAAAGTTCAACAAAACTATTTGAGGTTAATTTTATTTAGTAAGTGATCAGTATTCAAAAATTTAGGACTAAAAGATTTTGTTATTTTCTAATTTTGAAGACCCGTAAGATTAGTAACACGTACATCATTTTAATAGAAACAAAACTGATGGAGGGTAGAGACTCGCCTGAAGAATTCACAGTAGCTACACATATGAAGTCGAGTTTAAAAAAATGGAAAAGAGATTAACAAAAAAAAACCATGGTTACTCAGCAGTCTTGCTCCAAAACAAGCTAATTGAGAAATGGTGATTAATAAAGCAATGGTGACATACGGGATGACCTGTGTCTGAAGTATAAAGCTACTATAGATAGCTTTATTCATTCACTCGCAAAATATGTGGACCTCCTGTGTTTTTTTAATAATTTATTTTGGTTCTTAAAGTCCTAATTAAAAGTTAATTATTTTAGATTTTTTTAATCAATGGCGTTGGAAGAAAAATGATCAGATTAAAAAATGATTAAACATGCCTGGTGTGCTATAGATTTCAAGAAAAATACACTTAAATCTTTTTAAAATAATACATTTTAAGTCCCTTTAAATTAAGAAGAAGAAGAAGAAAAAAAATCAATTTTGATACAAAAATTTATTTATATTATTTTTCAATCTATGAGTAGAGAGAAAAGTCATTGAATTATGATGATGAGAGAGAAAATCATTGTTGATGTTATTTTTTACAGCCAAAATGGATGTTTTATTGGATAAAAAAAATTTATTCTTACTTTTATAATCTAGAAAATGGAATCAGGTAAATATCTCATATTGCGATATTAAATATTTTGATTTTTATCCATCTCTTAATTTTTTTAGTTTTATTTTTTAGAATTTATTGGCACACATGGTTGTTGTTGTTGTTGTTATTTATTAGTCTATGTATGCATAAACTTTTATATTTTCACCTAAAATATTAACTGTTAGAGAATAATATAGATCATATTCTAGGACCTCACCTACAAGATTAAGCTTTTACGTGAGATGGTTATTTAACATAGTATCAAAGCCTTGTTGACCCAGCGGTCACGAGTTCGAATCTCACTCACCCATTCTATTTGATAAAAATCAAGCATAAGGTAGAGTGAGTCTGTGTGCAAGTTTCAAGCCCAAAGAGTTTTCACTTGAGGGAGTGTGTTAGAGAATAATATAAATCATATTCTAGAGCCTCACCTACAAGTTTAAGCTTTTAGATGAGATGGTTCCTTAAGATTAACTATTGAAATACATTGAAAAATCCTATATATATATATATATAGGATTTTTATATATAAGAGAGAATGTTTAATACAAGTCTTGCTTCCAGGCTCTTTAGATTTCTTGATTCCTCATCGCATACAATTCCTGTTTCTCTTTTGAAATTATTAGCGAGCAATGTTGGTGAAATCACGGCTGTAGAATTGTTGAAAGAATCAAAGAAAGAAAATCACTTTTCATTTGTTTTCAAAACTAAGCAGGTGGGAAAAATTATTGTTTTGGTGAAGAAAGTTCAATTTCTTTGCGTATTACTTTTTCATTGCCATTTCCTTTACATAATTATTAAATAATCATTGCCATTTCCTTTACCAAAACCTCCTCAGGTCAAAGTGGTGGATTAGCCATGTCAGTTTCTTGCCGGGTATATATATATATATATATATATATATATATATATATATATATATATATATATATATATATATATATATATATATATATATATATAATTGAGGTGTCCAGACCAGCTTACACACACCACAATTAATCCCCGGACTCACTAAATATCTTGCAAACCCAATGAGCATATAAGACACTACGGAGGTGACAGACGTGCATGGTGGGACTTGAACCCTGATGCAGAGTAAGGAAACAAGTCCTTTCAACCGCTAGCCCAAGAAAAAAAAAAACTAAGTCTATTTTAAAATATATTGTTTTCATTTTCTTAAAGGAAACAAAATGTTTTTTTATTGAAAAATATACATTTTTTAAAAAACTAAATAAACGTGTCTTGAAAAAAAAAAACATTAACAAAAAATTCTTTAAAATTGACAAGTTTTATTTGGATTTTACTAGGCCAATCAATTATTCCAGGTTTAACTTTGAGATTAAAGAGTTTGCTCTCATGTGGTTGTTAATATGATGGATACTGAAAACATACATGATCGTTAATTTCATAACTTATTAGATTAGTCGAGGTATGTACAATTAAGTTTTAAAGGCTTAACTTTGGAACTAAATGGTTTGCTTTTCCTATGATGGTCTCGGGTTTGATCCCCGTGATTACTAATATAATAACTATTATAGAATTACATGATCATTAATTTCAAGATTCATGAGATTAGTTAAGATAAATTCAAGCTGTCATGGACACCCAAGTCAATCAAGAAAAAGAAAGGTATTCAAGGCTTAACCAAATCAACTTCCAGGCCGATGTAAAAACAAACTCTGCCAATTACAGGTTTTAAAAACTGACAGGATTTCAAGCCCATCCACTAGATTAGTATAGCTTCGTTTGATAACTATACTGGAAAGTTAACACTACAAAACTAGAAACTCTAGTAATATTTCTGGTCGTGGACTTCAGGACGAAGAAGCTGAAGCTCATCACAGAAAATCAACTAACAATAGCAGGAATCACTATCGATGGCGATTTGCTTGTTTTATGCGTTATTAGTACTTTTCTGGTAACATTAAACCATTCAATTACGTGTTTCTCTGCCAAGACTGGCCTCACGCATGGAAACAAACTTTCCGGCCAGCTCGTCTCTATCCGGCCAGCTTCCATGGACGACGGGAGCACTTGCAAATTCTCGCATCCACGCCACCAAGGATGGAAAACTTTCCTGGTCTACCAGTTTCAGACCCACCACCTCCTCGAAGATATTAAGGTAAAAAGCAAGCCATCCTAGTGCGAGGTCTGCTAGTCCAATTGCCTCCCCACCAAAGAATTTCTTCCCTCTTATCTCTTCTTCTAAACATCTCAAGTTCTGCAAGGTTGTGAGTATCCCTTCCTCCTGCTCTTTCCCCTCCTTCAAGAGCACACCCCACTTGACTGAATGGAAAACCTGCAGTCACAAGCAAACCAGATCAAAAAGTTGAAATCTGGTGAGAAAGTGGTCCGTACAAAAACCACTCTGATTGACCTGGAAGTGGCAGAGCACCTGCATAATTACCTTTTCATCACTAAATTTGGCCCAGAAACGAGCGTTGGCTTTCTGGTAAGGATCTTCAGGCAACAATGGAGTTTGCTTCCATGTCTCTTCAATGTATTCGAGAATGACTAGTGATTCACAGATGGCTTTTCCATTGTGGAGAAGCACTGGAACCTTCTTCTCGACAGGATTGTATTGCAAGAGCAAAGGGCTCTTGTTGAAGAGATCTTCACAGATTATATCAAACTCGACACCCTTCAATCTCAGTGCCCAGATGACTCTCAAAGGAAATGGACTTGTCAATGACCTAAAAACCTTCACTTCCTCCGCCATGAAGTGCTCTGTTATCTCGGTAAACATACCCCATTGCCTTTATAATCAGCAATTTCTCTGTAGCTTTTGCTAAATTGTCCTTGACATTATAAATATTTGAATAACAGCCCCCTTATTTAACCAATTTTCCCCTCTCTCTCTATCACTACCAAAATTCTACCTCTAAACCATTATTTTTTAGATAATTTGGCACTATTTTTTAAAAAAAAAAGTTTTTAGTTTTAGTTTTTGCTATAAATTATTATTTTTTGGTATTTTTATATTATTTTTTTGACATACTGTTATTTTTAAACATACCCTTTGTCTTTAAAAATATATCATTTTAATATATTTTTTTATAAAAAAAAACACTTCAAAATTTAATCTCAACCACACTTCCAAACAGATTTATATTTTTCACAATAAATTACGCTACTGCTAAATCCACGTCTCTAGAATATTGATTATCAAAGGTGGGGACTCATATGATCAAATCCATCATTGAAGGATTTTCTAGCACAGTTTTAAAATTTGAGATGAAATATTTTAGTGGCAAATGGCTCAAAAATATCAATGACTAGATAACCACAACCATTTCTTTATTTCATTTTTTTATAAAACCCTAGATCAATTGGGTTCTAGATAGGTTGGTCCGATTTTTATAATTAAGTTTCCAGAATTCCATTCTCCAGCTCAATTTCAACGTGTTTATCGTTGTGCTTTTACAAGACACCCGAACTCCGTGCTTGATGGGTCCAATTAGAGGGAGGGTTGAAATACAAAGTAGAAGACAAAATACTAGTGCAGAAACCTAAAAACCAAAAAGTTCGAGGGTTGCTTTCATAAATTCATGACAAAACAATATTCTCTTTAAAAATTATGGGCGCAGAGGAAATACGCAAGCGATGACGTATTGGTGTCTGTCCGATTCCAATTCCAAGATCGTCGGTCTCCTCGGACTCTTCGAACTCACCTGAAATTCCCATGAGGCTCCACAGGAGGTCCGATGTTGACATTTCTAGTCAAGAGACTATTTGACATGGGGTAGACAGTTTGGTCCTTGGATCGTAAGAGTCATGAATGTCTCCATAGGTAAGAATTTGTTTTTGTAATCTAGTCCAGAATAAAGATCATGGATGAATACTACAACATTCTTGAGCTCACAAGTCTATGAAAGATCATATGATACATTGCTGGTAATTATTAATGAATTGCTTAAATTAAAGTGTTATATTTAATCATTACTAATGTTTCATTTTTTTAAAAATATATCAAATAACCATGTGACTCTTTATTTTTATTTTAATAGTAAATATTAAAAAAAAAATTATTTGATTGGATCAATCGGTAATTAATGTTATATTGTTTTTATATATTTTTATATATAATGGCTTGAATAGTTACTTGACATACCCTCCCTAATTTTTATTTATTAATATTTGATTGTTATTGTAAAACAGAAAAAGATAAAGATAAAAATGATATATTTCCTATGCTCTTTTTAATTCTAGTAGCATATAAATTCATTCTCAAATTACTCATAAAACATGTTTTATCTCTATCTTTAATTCTAGTAGTGCATAAATTTATTCTAAAATAATCAGTTTTCTATCTCTCTCTTTCTTTGAGCTTGTTTGTGATTGTGGTTGTGGTTATTTTTTAAAATACTTTTTGTTCAAAAATATATAAAAATAATATTTTTTTTTAATTTTTTTAAAAATATTTTTGATATCAGCACATGAAAATAATTTATAAATCCTAAAAAAAAATTTAATTTAAAATATAAAATTTTTAAAAAAAAAGTTTTTAAAAGACAATACTAAACATCATTTTTAAATCAGTCAATCTCAGCAACCCTTTTGGTTTCATCGACTACGCGATGTCGGGCCTCTCCAGCATCTAGATGGGCTTGAATAACCGAGGCCGAGTAATAGCAGTCCAGATATTGGCTAACCAGGTCTTGAGTAGTTCATTCCATTGGACTGGGCCCAGAGAATACTTACCCATCAACTGAACTAGCCCAGGCCCATCTGTTAGTCTGCTAATAACCTCAACCATCTCACAATTTGGGCATCTCCAACAGAGGAGGGATCTCCTTTTCTTTATGAAGAACAGTTCTTTATCTGTTTTTTTAGGAAAACTATAAAATAAAAATAAAAATAATTATTTATTTAAAACTCCCCTCTTTATTTTTATATTCTATATACAATTCAAAATAATTTGTTAAAATACTATTTTTCATAAGAGTATCCTATGAGAGGAGAAAAAACAGAAGAAAGAAGAAGCTAAATTACACTAACAACTTGCTCTTTTAAATGACTTTTAGTATTGGACCAGTAACCCTAAACATGCTATCAACCATTCAAATTCATCCCTGCCCCACTGTGCTTCTCACTTGCACGTGTCCAAACCACAATTGATCACACAGTGATTCTTAAAACCTATGAAAAACAGGGAATCAAGCCCTCATAAATACCATACGTTTCTCTTCACTCCCTCATAAACCCTTGTCAAACCCTCCTCTCTCTCGTCTCCGCCTCTCTTCATTTCTCTTAAACCCTAAAAAATCCCCAAATCAAAGTTAGGGTTTTTCTCTCAAAACCCTAAAATGTTGTCAACAATTCTAAGAAGATCATCCCCAAATCGGGCTATAGCGGCCATAACCCTTTTACACCACTTCCAATTAACGCCGGCCACGTCACCTGTTCCTTCCAGAAAGCGGTCTCTCCCCGGTGAGATTAGACCTTTTTCTTCATTTCTCACTTCTCCAACCATATCTAGAGACTTTCATGTGAAATCTGGGCCGTTGGAATTTAAGGCGAGTTCGGTGACTCAAGCTGGGATCGCTGTAGCTGATTATGACTATGACGAGGAGAGAGTGAAAGGGAGCGAAGAAGGCCTTGAAATCTCAAACTTAGGGATCTCTCCTGAGATAGTTAACTCTTTAGCTAAAAAAGGGATAACTAAACTGTTTCCCATTCAGGTAATTTTATCATATCCCTTCCAAATATATATATATATATATTGGGGGTGGGGGGGATGCACGATTATTTGAATTTCAGCCCTGTAATAAATTAAACTTTGATTAATTTTGTGTTTTTTTCTAACAAAACTATTTATTGCTCAATTTTATATTTTAGAAAATTTCTATTTGTGAACACATCCACACGAAAGCTTTGTTCTTTTTGTGGTATTTAATTATTTTTTTGGCGTTTATTTATCAATTCAAGCTTACAAATTGAAAGAACAATCTTTAGCTAAATAATTTGGTTATCGTTTATTAATGTTTGATTATTCTTTTATTTTATTGCAGAAAGCTGTGCTTGAACCGGCAATGCAAGGGAAGGACATGTTTGGCCGAGCACGAACAGGAACAGGAAAAACACTTGCATTTGGAATTCCTATACTCGATAAAATTATAGAATTTAACAAGAAACATGGGTGTGTTTATATATTTATTGTGTTATTTTACTCCTGCTGCTGCATTTTTACTTTGATTAAATTTAATTTTGTTGGCCTGTAGGGTTTTTTATGTGTTTGATTTGTATGGGGTTTGTGCAGGAAAGGGAGGAACCCATTGGCAATGGTTATGGCACCAACAAGAGAACTTGCAAGACAAGTACAGAAGGAGTTTCATGATTCTGCGCCTAGTTTGGATACCATATGTTTATATGGTGGTGTTCCTATTTCGAGCCAAATGAGGGAGCTTGAATATGGTGTTGATGTTGTTGTTGGCACACCTGGTCGTATTATTGATCTGATGAAGAGGGGTTCACTTAATTTGTCAGAAATTAAGCATGTAGTTCTTGATGAAGCTGATCAGATGCTTGGTGTGGGATTTGTTGATGATATCGAGACAATCTTGGCAAGGTTACCTAAGAACCGGCATAGCATGTGCTTCTCTGCCACAATGCCAAGTTGGATCAAACAACTTGTTAGGAAGTACCTAAAGGATCCAGTGACTATTGATCTTGTAAGTATGGGGATTTGCCTGTCGTCACCTAAAGTGTTCAGTAGATGTATGTGGGCACCATGATTTTGCATGTGATATTAGTGTTGACTGGGTTTCTGCAAAGCCTGGGCCTTTATGTTTATCTGCATGTTGGGTAGTTTCCATTATTGATGCAATTGTGAATGTTTGTTTCATTACTAGCACTTTCTAACCCATAATGAATCTTAGGTTGGAGATTCTGATAAAAAGCTGGCTGATGGAATCACCCTCTATTCAATAGCTTCAGACATGTATGCAAAAGCATCAATTCTTGGTCCTCTGATTACAGTACGTATAAAAAGCTCCTATTGTTTGTGGGTTTAAGTTTTCCTCAACCTTACGATTAACTTCTATTATGCAAACTGCACACGATGGAGAAACTTAAGAATTATTGTTGCTTTCACTGTGACCCCTATCATCAATTGTCCTCTCAAATTTACATGTGTTTTTTAGGAACATGCAAAAGGAGGAAAGTGCATTGTTTTTACTGAAACAAAGCGTGATGCTGATCGATTAGCATATGCCATGGCAAAGAACCATAAATGTGAGGCTCTACATGGAGATATTTCACAGAGTGTGAGAGAAAGGACACTTTCAGGCTTCCGAGAGGGACATTTCAATATTTTAGTCGCCACTGATGTTGCGGCTCGTGGTCTTGATGTCCCTAATGTTGATCTGGTGAGCTTTATTATTTCACATCCCACCGCTTTAGTTCTGTTACTAGTAACTAGCTGATTGTAAAGGTGCTATAGCTCTACCCTCAAAATTTTCTCCCTCTTGTTATAAGCAGTTCCTAATCTCAATCCATCTTGCAACAGTGCACTCTGCGCGAACATTAGTGTTTCTCTGTGTTATTTCAATTGGTTAACCACAAATCTGTCTTAACTGGCTTCCTAGAAAAGCTGCAATTAAATATCACAATCCCATGCATTGAAAGCTATTTTCTGCTTCCTAACCTGATCTGGTTCAAGCTCTTTTGAAACTAAGGGCCACCAAAACTTTCATATTCAAAGTTCTTGCCCCCCAATTCCCATACTTCTCAAAACTTTATTGATCACAAACACACAGAATCATATTCATCAAAATCTTGTGTCAACTATATTTTTAAACCAATTGTAATTAAGTTGAAGAAGTTAATTAGCAGTTGCCATTCCCTGGCCTGCTATTTCGTTTTTACTTTCTCTTTTGCATTTCCATACAGTTGACCACTTGTTCCCCTTGATCAGGTAATACATTATGCGCTTCCCAGATGTTCAGAGACTTTTGTTCATCGATCTGGCCGTACTGGTCGCGCTGGAAAGAAAGGAACTGCAATTCTTATTTATACTCAAGATGAGTCAAGGCAAATCAAGTTAATTGAACGGGACACAGGGTGCAGATTTTCGGAGGTCACCATTGTTCTGCTTTTCTCCATCATATTTTCATTTGTTTTGATTTGTCTTAGATGTGTAAAATGTCTTGTCACCAAGTCTCAATTGGGAATTTTTCAGCTAGGAATGACAAAGGTCATGCATATAGTAAATATCATCATTTTTAGAATAAAACGCTATGTGCAGTTTATGACAGGCTTTTCTGATAGGTTTTAATGAGATGATCATGGAGAGTTGGTCCATTCTACTATTGCTTGTACCACTATCTAGAAAATAGAACACTTTTGTTTGAAATGTGTGAACTTTTTCAAAAAAAAAGAGAGAGATTGACTCAAATGATGTTAGAATTACGTGTTACATGCTGAAATCTAATTCGAACCTGGAAGCATAATAGCTCTTTGCATAGCCAGTTCTACTACTTAACCTGGATCCATGTGTTACTTGGATTGATAATGATCATAATTATTATGAGAATATACGAGTTGATGCACAATTTTGGTTCATTACGAGTTGATGCACAGTTTTGACATAGTTATTTCCATGTATAATGACGTGGAAGTCCTTTGCAATGTGCATGATCTGGTTCATAAGGGGTGTGTGCATGTATGTATGTGTATGCAGTAATATGTTCAGCCATTTTTGACTGAGCAGATATGATGGTATCCTAACTGTGGTGTTTTTCAGCTCCCTAAGATCGCTGTTGATGGTGCAAGCTTGGACATGTACAATGACTTGGGCAGTGGACGATCTAACTCATCTGGAGGGTTTGGTAACCGCGGATATGGATCTGGGCAAGGCTCCAGGAGTTTTGGTTTTGGCCGATCTAATGGTCAATTTTCTGGAGGATCCAGTCGTGATGGTTATAACAGAAACAAACCAGGGAATTTTGGTCGTTCTGGCAGCTTTGGTGAATCGGGCAGATCAGACCGCTCAAGCACTTTTGGGGCCTTTGGTTTAGGACGTTCTAGTGGAAAGAAGAATTCTTCTTTTATTGATCCATTTGAGGACTCTGACTAGCGATGGAATGAACACCAAGGGAATACAATTCTGACCAAGTGAAAAGGTAAATTACATTTACTACTCCCAAAATCTTCTCACTGTTGGCTAGTTAACAAATACTAAAAAAACTGGTACGCAACGACCACCTTTCATATGAACCTCCTACCCGGTTTTGTTTTTGCACCTTTTCCCTTTCAATTGCATCCTTTGAAAATCTAACTACATGGGAAAATTCAAAATTATAGTAAAAATATAAAATTAAAAGTTAAGGACTGGAATATATTAATACATAGAAAGTACATATGTTCTTTAAATTCATGACAATTATAACTTGAAATATCAATTATGGATCATTTAAGTTACATGGGGATGATCGTTTATCAGTGGATATCACTTTTTGCTTCCTATTATTTATGAAGACACCACCCTTGCCAATTGTTTACATTAGGAATTTTCTTGCAAAACACTGACAGTCTATCACCACAGGTAAAGAAGCAGTAAAGAAATGACCCGGCGAGAAAATGGAAATTGAAAGTATGACACGAAGCAGGAGAAGGGTTTTGTGGTATGGCTTTCCGGGCTTCATCTGGTGAGAGGAATTGTTACTAATATTTATAGGTATTTTAAGTTTAAAACGCTGTCAATTTACCTGTTTTGCTGTTTATATTTAAGCTTATGGTTATTGTATGGAGAAAAACAAGCTCTCTATCGTCAAGACAATCTGAAAAGAGTTTTCATATGTAATCAATCTAAGGGTAGCTTTTTTGTTTTGTTTATTTGTATTCTATCTTTCATATAATCCTTTGTTCTATAGAAAGTAACTGCCAAACAATTCTCTTGTAAAGTCTTGAGAGTCTGCACAACAACGTAAATTCCCGAGTATTTCTTGATGATATACCAAAGACTATCTCTAAATGGCTGTAGCCTTGAAAATCTTAATTATTTTTGTAATTATAATTTGAAAATAGTTTTTTTATGCATTTTAAGAAAAAACATTATTTTAAAAAGCACTCTAAACCACAGTTTATTCTAACATTTATTTTTACAATTATTGTATAACAGAATCTTAATAGTGTTGGAATTGGTTTTATAAAAATATATAATATACCCTTTTTAAGGTTAAATTAAATGTAATATCTGAAAATCATGTTAAGATTTTATAATTAAATAAAATTATTTTAACATGAAATATTAATATTGTTTTAAAAATTAATTAAAGTGAATGATAATTTATTATAAAAAATAAAAAAATAAAAAATGAGAATATTGACCAAGTTTCAACTCAAGAAATTCAAGATTTGAATATTGATCGCAGCTACTTTTCTAGTAAGAATAGATGGGATATTGACACGATAAAACTTGTTTATAGCGGCAAAATTAGCAAAATCAAAATCAACACCTCCTTCATATATTTTGAAAGAATAGAAATTCCAAAAAAAACAGATTCCCATCATCCTGTTGACTTGCGAATCGATCGAATAAAGTAATAACTTCGATTTTTTAAGGTTGATCTTGAATCCAAATCAAGAGAATTAGTTTTAACTAAACAAAGCAATGGATTATTCATCCACTGATTCATGTTCAACCAGTAAAAGTAAAGAAAAAGCAAAAAGCAGATCCATGGAGAGATCTCACCCAACACACAAAACAAGTTGGCGGGTAACACTTTCATTATTACACAAAGAAAAACAATCGAAAAATAAAATTAAAATCAATCCACTATAAGAATCCATGATGCCCGAACAGGAATCCTCCTGTCTACTTGTCCCCGTCATTTCCTCTCTGTGTTCCATTTCCAAATTCTTTCATGGAAGAAAATCCAGTAGCCAAACACCAAGACTCCACGTCAGATTCCCCTGACCATTCTCAGGTTACTCTAGCATTCCCTTATCTTCACTCTTTTTTATATTTCAGTTACTGATTTCCTTTTTCTTGTAAGGTTGGTTCGAGGAGACCGAACCTGAGTTCACTACAAATACCGGCGAGGTCGTCGTCGTTGGGAACAGAATTCACGAGAATCGAAATCACCCAAAGCCCTAGCTCAGCTAAACCAGGCCTTCCGCCGCGGCCGAACTCAGCTAAATTTAAATCGACGGTGAAGAATTTGCTCCCACAGAGAAGTTTGAAGTCCAAAATTCTATCAGAAGATGGTGAAAAAATCGTCTTAATTGTTCCTGATACCCCGCCGTCTGACAGTCCGGCTGATAAACCTTCTACTTCTCGGTCGTTCTCGCTTAATAAAGTCCCTTTATCCGTTAAAACCGGCGAATTCTTTGCCTGTTACGCCGTCTGCGAATCCCGATACTGAGGCGGTGCTGGACAGGAATAATAATTCTTACTCTGATGATGTAAGTATTTTTGGTTGCTATGATTTTCTTGATTTTATTAGTTCTTTTTGGTCCTAGAAATCTGGGCACATGGAGCAATTATTCTGTATTTTAATGCTCAGGTCATAGGTGATTACCATAATTACAAGAACCGATTTTTATTTAAACAACCCATGATTTGTTTTTCACGTTAGAGCATGATATGCTATACGATGTATAATGTTTTTCGATTTTTTTTTTTATTATTTTAAAAATATTTTTTTTAAAAAAAAATTAATTTTTTAACTCAAACATATTAAAACAATTAAAAGCATAAAAGAATCTAATTTTAAAAAAAACATTTTTTCATAAATATTTTAGAACATGCTCTCAAACATCTCTCTATAAAAACATAATCCAACTCACCTAACCTGTGTTAAATACCAGGTTAACCGATCACTTAGATTCATCTGGTAGGCAGTGGCGACTCTTATAAATTAGAGTTATCTTATAAAAAATGAAAAAGACTAGGAATAATTAATAATATTTTATTTTTGTTTGCTATTTTTTTTTTTTATTAAATATTTCCTATTCTTGGAGTTGTACTTCATCAGTTATTCATCAGAATTGTTATTTTTTTTTAATTTAAAATGACATTATTATTTCTTAATTTTTATCCAAAAAAAAAAAAACAATTTGATCCTGATAAAACTTTGGCCCGGGTCTATAACTATAGCTTATTATATGTGATTCTCAAGAAAAAAAATATGACACTGGGAGTAGCTAATATTTTTTTTTTTTTGAGAAATTTGCACAGCCTCGGCATGAGATGTCATTATTATTCAGTATTATCCGAGTTATTACACCAGGAGTACCTTATAATTTTTATTCAGATGATGTGAAGGAAGAAATTGAGTTGTCACAGCTTCAGGAGTACTTAAAAATGTATAAGAAATATAGCTACTGTGATTTTGTTGAGTTTGAGAAATGTGGGATGTGTCTGTTTTTTACACAGAAGGTAGAAGTTCGGCATCATATACGGCGGTCGTTGTCAGTTCCGGTGAATATAAAGATTAGAAGTTTAAGACGGACCGAGTCAGGTGGAGGTTTGTTTCGCGTGGTGTCGGCGACTCCACGTCCCGTGGCAGCGGATAGCACGTCCACGAATGATTCCTCGACAATAGATATCGGTAAAATTTGAGTTAGTGAAAGTGATGAGTGATCTACGATCGGTTTTGATTTAACATGAAGCGATGCTGTATTTCTGCATGTTAAATACACCAGCGAGTGAAGATGACGGAGAAGATATTCCTGAAGATGAAGCGGTTTGCAGAATCTGTCTGGTTGAGCTCAGTGAAGGAGGTGACACTTTGAAGATGGAGTGTAGCTGTAAAGGAGAGCTCGCGCTCGCGCATCAGCAATGTGCTGTGAAGTGGTTTAGCATCAAAGGAAACAAGACATGTGATGTTTGCAAGCAGGATGTTCGGAATCTGCCTGTGACATTGCTGAAGATACATAATCCTCAACCAGCTGGTCGGAGGCCATTGTCTGTACCTCAGCAGAGGGAAGTCACTCGTTACAGGCAAGTTCAACTGTTTTCGATAACCCCCTTTTGATTTTCTTACTAGAATTGTAAGATTCAAACTTACACTGTTGCTGAGTTGGGATTTATGTTTCGGGCAGGACACTAGATAGGATTGGTGTTTGGAACATACGCTAATGATACTGTTTTCTTAGGATATTTGATAAAAGATCTTCAATCACCACCACTGCATATTTCTCGTTCACTTGAATCAACTTTCGATAACTCCCTTTTGATTTTCTTACTAGAATTTTAAGATTCAAATTTACACTGTTGTTGAGTTGGGATTTATGTTTCAGGCAGGACACTAGATAGGATTGGTGTTTGGAACATACGCTAATGATACTGTTTTCTTAGGATGTTTGATCAACATTGATGTATTGACCAGTGCCTGTTTCTTTTCAGGGTTTGGCACGATGTGCCAGTTCTTGTCATGGTCAGCGTGCTGGCATATTTCTGCTTTCTGGAGCAACTACTGGTACATATCGTCATCTGTCTGCATCTCTGGTATTGAACTGGGAGTAGCATATTATCACAAGGTGGTATGCATGTAGCCATCAGATGGGTTTGAGTGTTCTAGCAGTGTATTGCATAAATTTATCAGAAAATTCAGATCATCAGGCTATTGCCGATCAAAAAATGAAAATCAGGGTATTGTTATATTGTCAGTTGGAAAATCATATAAAAAATTAACAGCTAAAAAGAGTCGAAATGTGAATGTGGAATCCTATTTTTGTAGAGGATTAAACATTTAGGCTCTCCATGTTTCCTAATGGCCTTCTGCATTATGCATATCTCAATCTACATAACTCTTTAAAAGCTATATTGTATTGCTCCATTTTTTTTCCTTCTATTATGCTTATTTGGAGTATTTGCAAGTTTATTATATTTTCAATCTTTTCAGGTATCTGACTTGGGCCCTCGTGCTCTTGCCATTTCATTGCCTTTCTCTTGTGTTTTAGGTCTCCTTTCTTCCATGATTGCTTCCACCATGGGTGAGTTTTGCTGTATCTTCTCTTTTAATCCTCAATACAGTTTGTTCTAGATAATCCACAAGCACCTACAACGCACTACAAAATCTAACTAAATCTATAAAATCATATTGTTCTTATGGTTTCAAATCATCTCCATATGATAAAAATAGCTTACGAGAGGTAGGTCCCTGGTTGGTTTATAAAACAAAACATAGTCGTAGTAATAAGCCTGTTGGAGTGCTCACAAAATCATATTTCTGGTTCTTTCCCTTTGCCCTCCATGTTCTTCCCATTTCTGCTGGCTAAAAAACAAAACTATTTCTCGATGGATTAACATGATTGAATGACCTTAAAATACATGGTGGTGGCAGTAAGCAGGAGCTACATATGGGCTTATGCTTCCTTCCAGTTTCGCCGTAGTCATCTTGTTTGCTCATATTTTTTACACTGTGGTGAGCAAACTAAATCTCCTTCCCTGAAATGTTCTACGTGATACTCCTAACATGGCCGATGTCTCATGCTTCATCTCAAAAATGGCAGCTCAATGTGAACCCTATACTCTCTGTCCTGCTATCCTCGTTCACTGGATTTGGGATCGCAATTAGCACAAACTCTCTTCTTGTGGAGTACCTGAGGTGGAGGGCGAGCAGGCAGCAGGCGCAGCAACGGCAACAGCAGCAGTCCATTCAGACACGGCAGCACGAGAATCAACAAGCCAGACAACAATCCATGGAAGATTCCAATGCTGGACTCACTGATAGCTCGAGGCAAGGAGAAGCTATAATCCAGAATACGTAGTTCATAAAGATATGATGGAGACATTGGTTTTCTGTCAAGGTAAGAGCTCTGATCATTGGTCAGATGTATTTTAAAGTTTCTTTTCCATGTTTGGTGCTAGGTCACCGGGCTTTGCACCAAATAGTTTATACTTACCATTCAGGGTTTCCAAGGTACCGCCACCAGAATTAGGAAAAGGCTTTCATATCATGATGCAACTCTTTCCTGGCACTCGGAGGCCAAATTCTTGAAAATTATATATTGCATCCAAACCAAGGATAGATCCTGGTTGACTTTGTAAATTATTATTAAATCAGCTAGCCTTTGTTGCGGATATAGTTTTATGTGCTTATTATTTATAAGTCATGCCCAATTTTTCTTTTTTCATTGCAGGGCTAGGCATTGCTTTTTTGCTCTAGCCAGGAGATTCCACACAGCCAATTAAAAGAGAGAGAGAGAGAGCTTGGAAAACAAAGATTTACAGGGATTTGGGGGCATATAACAAGGTTTGTTTCTATTAAAAAAAATATATTTTTCGAGAATCCGGTCATTTGAATGGCAACTTGTGAAAATACACTCCCAATAGTTGACCATCATGGTGACGGTTGATTGTCAAGTTGTCATCAAGAATAGAAAGACTTGATCATAAGGGACTCCTGATTCTTTAAAGAAAAACTGTTCTTGAAGAATTCAATTGTTGCTGTATTGAGTTGGAATCTTCTTCACCGCAGGGAAATATATATATATACCATGTTTCATCATGTCATTGTCCTACCATGGTCCTGTATATTTAAATTAGGGTTATGGTCCATAGACAAACTGTCCATGGCCATACTGATTTTTTTCTTTTTTGAATTGTGGAGTTTTATTAAACACTTGGTGTCTGTTTTAGGAATGTAGTTGCGATTGTTTTTAAAAATATTTTTTCATTTAAAAATACATCAAAATAATATTTTTTTTATGTTTTTTAAAAATTATTTTCTAACATCAGCACATCAAAATTATCTAAAAATATCTAAAAAATAATTAATTTATAAAATAAAAATAATTTTTTTTTAATTTTTTTTCAAAAACACTTTCAAAAACCTCTCCCAAACACCCCCTTGATTTGAAGATTCAACCGATTAAACTTTGCTGTTAATTTGTCCAAACATAATATAAATTTATTTTAAAAAATCAAAACAATATAATTTTGTGAGATTAATACGACCCAGACCGAGTCTAGTAAACGTGTTTTTATCTTAAATTCTTGTTCTTATTATCTCCTAAAATGGAATAATGGAGTAATGAACAAAAAATTAAACTCTACAAAGGTCAGAACAGATCAAAACTGTCTGGAAAGAATCCCACATGTAAACCTTCATAATTTCCCCCTCGAGGCTATAATGTTGCCGTGTGCTTTAAAAATAGTGTCACAAACATTTAACAAACCTCCAATCACCACCCTCTAGCAATGAGGATGAAAAATGGACGACGACGATATCAAAGGCAGCCTTGGCTTTTATCTCTCCACCAGCAATTTAAAATCAACAACCTAGTGCTGAAACCTGGGTACTTCATGAATGGGCTTTGCATGGAGAATCCCTTGGAGCCGCATGTGAACTGACACTAGCCATGTGCATATTACATTTATCGAAGTATGCTTCTAGGGTTAGGTTTAGTCAGTGCCTCAAGAAGCCTGCACATCCACCTATCTAGCATTCCTGTGCATAGAACAGGCAGCAAAAGTTTACAGATGTCCGCAAAGAAAATCACTCATGGTTCACAACATTGAAACAGCAAACTAGCCTAGCCAGCAAGTTCCATTCTGAAAATGATATCTCAATTACTAGCTGGATTTCCGGCGTATCGATAATGAAAAAAAAAAACACTAGTGGGGACTGGATTATAGTACCTGTTAAAGCAAATGTACCACCTAAAACCGCACAGAGCCGAGTGATAAAATGAAGAAAACTACGCCTTTCTTCTTTGATTGTGACTGTGATAGGTGACAGATCATACAAGAAGTAAACGGCTGCAAAAACCAAGTGAAAACAATGGCGATCCGTGCTGAGAACAAAGCTAAAGAGGGGATAGCTAACACCTATACAGATTCAACCAACCTGGCCATGTCCTATCAAAATCAGTCATGGGCGAAAAGTACTCAGTGACAGAGAATTGATTGGTTGACAAAACTTCTTTGGAGATGTCCCTGTACTCGGTTGGAACAACCTGCAAGACGTAAGACACTTATACAATGCAGTCATATCTAGAGGCAATACAATCAACTGAAACCTCCAAAATCAATACCACCAGTCTCTCATTATCATCTAAAACAAAAACTGTGGAAGAAATATCAGATGGACTCATTTTTCTTCTGGAAACTTACAAGAGAGACACAAACATGCTAGTCCCAAATCTTCAATGGAATTTTTTCTAATCTCACTATAAGCTCGATTTAGCCAGGGAAAGAAGTAGATTTCTGCATGCTAAAGATATTGCTTGCTCTCAAGGGCAGGATTGCTCACAAATATGAGACTGTTCCTGAATATTCAGCCCTTGCTAGCTAGATTTCCCGTAGAGGAAAAAATTATTTGACATCCCTATTGTAATTTGGTTTTGACAGTCTATATGCTGCTGTAAAGTCTCATCAACATCAAAAGTACTTCTGAAGTAGAGACCATGTAAGCTAAAAAGTAGCCAGTCATCAGAAAGAAAGCCCAAAATTCAAACCTTGATGTAATACTTGAATGTTCCACTTGTTTCATGCAGAATTCGCGCTGTCCCATCAAGTGGATTGTGCATTCCAAGATATTTTGGTCCAAATGATAAGTCATGGATAATATGACTTACATTGACATGCTTAGCTCCGTCAAAAATCTGAATGAAAAAAGTAGGATTCCTGATTGATAAACTGCGGATGCAAATGTAACACATATAACACAAAACAGTTCTACAAAATACTTCAGAAACAGTCACTTTAGACAAATTAATCTAAAGTTGCCATGTTTAAATTGATCTTACAAAACCAACCAATCCAGGTACTGAAAGTGAATCTAAGACAGAATATGATCTTTATATAGTTTTTTTTGCATTCTTTAGGGTAATAAGATTGTGTTTTGTATGTGAATGAATGCCCCCTTCCATCAACATGCAGCAACTTTCAAAAAGTTACAAGATACATTCATTAACTGATAGCTCATTAAAGTAGGGATCATACACTGATAAAACTTGGAAACACAAAGGCACCAAATTTCTTTTAAATTCTTAGCATGATAGTCGGCTAGGTAAAAAAAACAGAAGCCACATTCTTAGTAGGCTATTTTGTTTACAAAGCAAAAGAGAAAAAGAAAAGACGAAAAAAGCAGTTCTGACCATTTGGGCAACAAAAATGTTTAATCCATGAACTGAAATATGAAAGTTGCCAGCAACCCTTTGGACATCCAGAACCCCATAAACCTGCAGAAGATGATGTTATGCAAACTTAGAACTTGCCCACCTTTTGAGAGATACAAATAACAAGTTCATGAATATACATGTGTTGAAAAGCAATACCCGACATCCTTCTCCATTTGCCAATGCTTGTTTCACCTTCTTGACCATAGTTTCAGCAGCATCATCAAAGCCATGCGTGTGCTGTTTTGCATGGGAATCATCATGATGATCTTTATCGTGATCTGATTAAAGTTATTTCTGAGATATTAGCCACATTAATAAACTTACTAGGCCAGGCACAATAAAAATTAAACGACCATAACTAAACCTAAGCATTGTCAATAACTCAAGTAGATTAATTATTAGGGACTAAATCTGATATCTTTGTTCAGAACTTGCGGTTTAAATTTCATCTATGAAGGGCCCTGTTACTGTAAGCACAAAGAAGATAGAAAGATTTGAAAATAACCAGGTAGATACCAAAGCATATCCTAAATTTTGAGTAGGAATTGGTACTTGTCACTGTTAAAAAAGGAAAGAAAGAAAAACTCTCTATTGCTCTTAGCTTCAAACTTCCTATCATTCCTTTCGATACCAAGTTCTCATGTTTACCGGATGCTGCTCAATGATAATAAAGCTACAACTATGTTGCACTATAAAGGTAATAGGAAAACAAAATTATATTATTAATCCAAACCAGGATCCCAAAAACATAAATAAATTCCAGCATGACAGAAAATTGATATTACCATGGTTGTGAGCTTCATGTTCCTTTTCTACAAGGTCTGACAAATACTCAGTGCCAGTGATATGGCCATAACTGTTCAGGCGAAGCTGCAAAAACTCAACCCTGTTAGCAGTGGGTAACATATGCCATCAATAGGTACAGACACATAAGCAAAAACACCTAGTTCATCTTAGAGTCATTCCAAGGTGCTCCTAACAGCTTCACGGCGAAAACACAAAAAAATCCAGCAAAAAAAAAGGAAAGGAAAGAACTTATCTTACTTTCCATATATTTGTATCAAGATCCACTTCATGCTTGCCTGACATGTCAATTGCATCCACACTCAAAACTGCACAGATGAAAAAAAAAGGAACTTTTAGAAAAGCAGGAGCATAGAATTATCATAAAAGATGAAATAAACAGAGATTAATAAATAAACCAGCAGTTGCTTTAAATCAAAGAAGGAAAATGAATGGCCAACCATCACAAGGTAAGGAAGGAAATGTTATATTAACGTGAATTGGAAGAGTTTCTCCACGTTTCAAATCTACAGACATCTGCAAAACACAAGCAACACCAGAAAAGCTTAGATCCTTGTGAAATATAGTATAGACCCATTGAAAATATTTCTTGTTATTTAAATACCCGGTCAATTATGTTCAGAAAAAAACCTATACAATTGGTAGAATGCTGTAATTCACCTTTCAGATTTACATTATAGCCTTGATTAGATTACATAAACTACCCAGTCAAATTCTTTTCTGTTTGCACTACTGTTTAACTGACAGAAACCTCTTATTGTGAGGAAACGTCTAAAGTTATGAATCACAAAATGCAGCTCAGCTCAACAAGACTGAAAGATGATCATTCTCTTTTGTAACACTTGTTAAAGCTTAGATGTCCCTCAATTTACGTGAAGCAAGTTACTCATGATATTGTTCATAAGATGTGGTTACTTTGGGTATTTCCTCAGCTATGACATTGAAGGTCACCTTATCAGGAGTGCACGCAAGGGTTTGCAATACATTTTCAGAGTTGAGCTTTCCCAGATTAATTATTGCAAATGTTTCATTGCAATAATTACGATGATAACATATTCTTTAATCCAATTGGGTGCTGAAGGCAAAGCTGTTCGGACGCTCAAAAAAGAGGGGCGCTGAAAGTGGTATTATGGCATCATGATCCACACTTTTTTGAAGGTCTATCTCAGTGCTGTAAATATGATGTAAGGAAATTCCCTGACTTGAAACAAAAGAGACAACCAAACATGCAGAAGAGAGATGAGGATTAAGCACTCACCTGATGAACTGTATATGGAGTAAGATAATATGACAACTCATGGTAGAACAACGTGGCCATTGTGACTAGCCCAATGATGGAAACTATGAGAAACAAAGAGGAAACATAATCAACACCATAAAACTAACAATCAAAAGACAGTACAAACAGTGAATCTACAATCAATAAACACTTCTTTTCATTTCTTAGAAACAAAATTGCATGCATGACTGCAATACATGGTTTCAGCTCAAGAATTTCTTTTACAATACGATCCACCACAAAAAAAAGCCAACAACAATCACCATACTAATTTAAACCATCTTTTATCAAAACCCATTTAGAAACTTCTCATGAAAATTAGATATCTTTGCCTCTGTCCATCAAGAAACATTTGTGGCGCAGCAAACACTAAATCTACATACACCCATTAGAGACTTAAAAAAATGCAATAAAAACATTCGTAGCTTAAAACCCACCTCCACTAAGCGTAAACTAAATAACATTCTGTATCAAATTACGTCAAAACATAGGAATGCAAAAACGTCAACTTACCAAGAGCCCCAGATTGTGTCTTTTGCAACAGGTGCTCTTCTGCACGAGGAAACGCATCCAATTTCTTTATAGCTTGTTTCATTCCCATCTTTTATACTTTTACAATACCAATCTATCAGATACATAAATCAAAGAATCGTAAGAAAACCCATATCAGAAATCCTTCAAAGTAACATAGAATTTAGTGAATCGTAGGAAATTAAGGATGCCCAGTCAACAGTAATATAAGAGAAAAAAACCCAGAGAAGGGAGGGATAAAAAATCAATATGAAGATAAGAAATAGGAATTTTGGGAAAAATAAAAGTGTCTGTGATCGTGAGTAAACGCACCTGAAGAGGAAGATTCTGGAGATTCTCGGGGAGAGAGATTCGGGTATTGACGAGGAAGAGGTCGAATTTGATGTCGTTTTTGTTGGATGTTTTTTTTTTAAAAGATTGGATGGGCTTTGCATTGTAGCCGAGCTGTTGAAGTTTCCATGGGGGCTGTGAAGTCTTGCAAGAAGAGGCCTCTCGTAGTTTTGTTTTCCAAACATTGTTTATGTTTTTTTAGCAAGAATAATAATTGATGAGACTTGAGTTTTTTTTTAAAAGAAAACATATTATATTATTTTTATTTTTATTAAAAATCCAGGTCGCTTGAGCTTTAAAACAATGATTAGGCTATAATATATATATATATATATTAACAGTAATTTGTATCTCATATTTTAATAATGTAATGAAAATAATACTGCATTTTTTAATTTGTTTAAGTATTTATGAAATTATCTTGATTTTAAAGGTTAATTTATATTATTTATATCAAAATTATTATTTTTTATTTGACAACATTAAAAATAATTTATTTTTTGTATTAGCTCGAAACGAAATTCAGTAATCGATAAAAAAAAACTAGGGCCTTTTAAGCCCATATGAGAAGTACCGAAACAAGACAAGACAGTGACCGTTTGAACTTCAACTTGCTGTTGTTGATAGTCCTGTTGTTCTGAGGTTGTCTTTAACCAGCAACAGACATGGCAACTGTAATGATAAAGAGATTAGCATCATCTCCTTTTGTTTTGATTACTGTTTTAGTCACACTTGCTGCTTTCTCCTTCAGCTCTAGATTTCCCTTCAAACCCATTAACACTTCTCCACAACAACAGGGGCAGGTTTCTCTCTCTCTTATTTTTATTTCCACGGGATATTTTTGGGCTCAGATTGATGCAAGTTGAAGCATTTTAGCTCAAAAAAATGTTTTTCTTGTCGGTATTTACACACTCCAATTCTGATTTCTTGTTAATGTTTTGGAAGGGAAAGGATTGAGTTTAATTAATTCCATTTCTCTCTGTTTGTTTGGCTCAACGAAGCTGAGAATTTTATTTTTTCTTGTTGAAAGAAACTCAAAATCACGAATTGGATTATGAAGACTCTCAAAGATATGATCAAATTCCCGATATTGACTGTTTGTTTCTTGAAATTCTAAAGATTGTTCACTGCTGAAGAACTTGCTCATATGTGTGTTTCTGTGTTCTAACTTCTAAAACTTGTGTTTATTATATGAATCATTAAGCATATTATAGTGGCTGATTTCGAAGGCTAACGAAAGGAAAATCTCATTGTGGGGGTTGGAGGGGTTACCATCATTTTGCTGGAAGGTTTTTCTCCTCGATCTTCTTGCCGAAGTGTAATGTCATGATCATTCTATATTGCAATTAGGTGTGTTTCTTTCATGTTGTTTCGAACTGCCATTTAGACATTAGATTCAGTACACTGTAATCCCATTGATGCATCACTTTTACTCTGATCATATGATAATTCTTGTGCTATCCTGCGCTTAAAGACATTGGAAGAACTCTTGGGATGAATCAGCTGGTGCTAAATTCTGTACTATCTCCTTGACGTGAATCTTCATTTAGTTACCATCGACTGCAAATATAGTTATCATTTAGGCGACTGTTCTGCAAATACAGTTATCATTTAGGTATATTTTCACCTGAAGCATAGAATTTACAATGAAATGTAAATTAAATTCCACTTTGATTATCTTATGCCAGCCATCTGATATGAACATGCTTTCTTTCGGTAGTCATGTGGTAAAGGAATATCCGGTGGTTGTTTTGTTCATCTTTATGAGAAGAAACAAAAAAACATAGCTAGTTATATTACCCATTTCCCCAGAGTTGTCTGAAGTCGGAAATGATTAGTTTGACTGAAGCAATTCACTGACCAGCTTCTCCAAATTAATGGATGATGAACCGGTTGGTTCACTGGCCTCTTCAGCCAACCTTTTCCAGTCCATGGCCCTTCCCTTCATTTTCTTACCCTTCTCTCCTTCCATTAGGTCTCTGACAAGCTTCTCCACGTCTTCCCTCTTCACTGTATTATCTATCTCCATGCCAACTCCCCATTCATTGCAGCTATATCTGCAGTTCATTTGTTGATCTCCAAAGAAGGGCCAGCAAATCATGGGAACTCCCGCAGACAAACTCTCGATGGTCGAATTCCAACCGCTATGAGTTAGAAACCCTCCAACTGATGGATGGTTGAGCACTTCCTCTTGTGGACACCAACTAGCAATGAAACTACGATTCTGAGTTTCTGCTGCCAACTCAGCTGGCAAAGTTGCAGAATCACCAATAACCAAGTCTGGCCTTATGATCCACAAGAATGGGTGCTTGCTATCAGCTAGTCCCATAGCAAACTCAACTAGCTGTTCTTCTGTCACGAAAATTACACTGCCAAAATTCACGTAGAGCACTGAGTTAGGTTCCTTAGTATCTAGCCATTGGAGACACTCACTCTCTTCTTTCCATAGATTATAACCGACAGATTCCGAACTATCTTCTTGAATTTGATTGAGAAGTAACTGGTAAGGGCCAATTGCGTAAACACGACGAAATATGGAAGAAAGGCCATCCAAAACATCTGGCTCTAATGCATCGAAAGTATGAACAACAATCGCAAGAGCTTTAACAGTACATTCAACACTTTCTACTGTGAAGTCAACTTCAAAATCATCTGGATCTGTTGTTTGAGCTAGTGGAAAATCCTTGAGACGGGTATCTTTCATGCCTGGAATCCAGTCTATAGCTGTGTCAAGATAGCTCTCACCTGTGAAGAACTCAAGAAATTGAAGTCAAATTGAGGAAACCAACTCGAAAACACATAATTTTGCTGCTACATAACAATTTCAATTGCAAAGTACCTTTGAGTGGTATGAGGCCTCTCTCCATGAGTGCTCGGAGCTGTTTAAATGCCATTACGCCACATGCGGACATGGTGAAAGAAACCACCAAAGGGAGTCCAAGTTCTTCAGCAGCTTTGATGGTGAATGGCATGAAACCATCAGAAACAATACAAGTCACTGGAGGAACTCTCGAGCACAAGTTACTGTTGAGTTTGCCAATAAGGTCTAGAAAAGGAGTCAAGAAATTGGTTAAAACAGCCTTGCCAAGAGAAAGCCTGTCTTGGCTGGCATCAGTTTCTGAGGGAGGGAGACCATCAGGAATGGTTTCAAAACGGAAGTCAGGCGAACCATCCAGGGAATCAGACCCTCTTGATCTCAGTAAACGTTTATGATTGAATTCTGTGTTGACAAAGGTTATGAAAAAACCTCTCTGATGCAGGAGCTTTGCCAATTTAAGATTTGCTTTGATGTGGCTTTGAAACGGGCATGGAATTACAACAGCATGGGGCCTTTCTGTTGGCTTGGATTCCATTGTCTTACCAAGAGAACCTAACAGATCTTAATTTGTTCGTTATTTCATAGATAGCTGGAAGATTTTTTTCATGCATCGCTGATATTGATTGGATAGGGTGGTCAATATACGCGTGCGACAGCAACTTGTGTATTCTATCGAAGCAAACATCGAACCTCAGTTGTTGTCGGTCGTGACGGCCAAGAGCCTATACATTCTCTTTTTCCAAACCTCAAACCCTTTGATTCAAGCTCATGATTTTCTTGTTTATTGCACTTTGATTTTTTTTTTATTAAATTCATGTACTCTTTAAATTTAACATGATCTTTAAATGCAGTTATACATATTTTATTTTTATTTTCCAATTAAGATATATTGATAAAGAAATAATAATACTTGTAATATTTTTTCATGAAGATTTTTTTCTATATATTAATAAAAATAATAATTAATGAGCATTAAATTAGGCCTAACAACTATGGTTTAACCACGTATACCTAGCCAGGAATGGGTAATTACGGCTCATACTGAAGCCGAGGATTGATTGACAATAATAATAAGCCCAAATATTGAAGCCCTCAATAACAGATTACTGAGCCCATGACATCAACAAAAGCTGCCACTTTTGCAGCTTGGAAGCACTTCACTTGTAAGAACGAGGAAAAATGATGAATCCTCCACGAGGAGGAGGAGGAGGAGGAGGAGATGAAGAACGACTTCATAAAAGAAAACTCGAAGAAGCCCTGGAAGTCAAATCTCTCCGGCGCATAATCAGTGCTTACCTCAAGTAATTTCATTGCCTGGCCTATTCCCCCACAATTTCCCCTCTCTTTTTTTGTGTTTTGATTTGTTTTTTGTGTGTAGTTATCCAGAGGCAGCAGAAAAGGATGTTGAAAGATTTGAAAGGTCTTTTAAGAAGCTTTCTTCTTCTCACAAAGTGGGTTTTCTTCTTTAGTGGATTTGAGTAAAGAGTTACTGAAATACGTGATTTGAGTAAAGAGTTACTGGATTTTGATTTAGAGATAATGAATTCTAAGTTCTTAAAGCACTCAATTCTGTGTTGCTGAATATTTTGATGCGATTGAAGTGAAGTCACTGACTGCCCCACCAGCAGCTGCATTGACTTGAAGCCACTGAAACTAGCAGCTCTCTCAC